>CAUYRH010041692.1:0-26899 GCA_963574655.1 Perodicticus potto | reverse complement strand
CTGAGGCAAGGAGATCACTTGAGCCCAAGAATCTGAGATTGCTGTGAGCTATGACACCATGACATCTACCCAGGGCATAGAGTAAGACTCTGTCTCAAAACAAAAACAAAAAACCTTGTCCTCCCCTAGAGTTCATGCCCTCCTCACCCACTGGGATCTGAATTTCAGGGGCACCAGAGAGAGACACAGACTCAAAGGTGCTGCCAGATGTGGGCAGCCAGCCTGCCCTCGCTCTCTTTGGCAGGCTCAGCATGCCCCGTATCCTGTGTGTCCACCTCCCCTGCACACTCTCTATGAATAAATGAGAGCTGGTCTTAGCATGAAAGTGTGTGTTCATGCCTCTCAGGGACATGCCCAAGCCCACCTGGAAGGCCACTGCCTGGAAACAGGCTTAGCACTGCATTTTCTGAGTAGCGGTCAGTGGCGTCACCCAGCCACGTGCAATGTTGTTTTATTAAAACACTGCCTAGGCCTAGCTTTCAGGCCCTGGCTAGAGGCCAGTCAGTTCCCCTTCTTGAGCAGCTGGTTAAGTCCACACTCCAACCCCGACCCCTATTGAGCTCTCATATTCTGGGGCCGCCATGTACCTGCCTTAATTGTCCTGGGGTCAGGTGCTAGTCACCTAAGAACGGCCTCTGTGCTCAGGAGCCCATGAAAGAATTTAAACAAGCCAATCCACAGGCAGCCTGCAGAGCCAGCCTACGCCACTCCTGCTGGCCACAGCTGAGCTGCCTGACACAGTTCTTGGAGCAAACCCCTGTGAGGCACCCCCAGCAGCCTCTCGTGTCCAGAGCCATAGAGAACAGATCTGCCCTTTATCTGTCCCAGTGACCCGGGGTGGGGTCCCGCTGTCCAAAGAACCTGTAAGTCCTACAGAAGGCAGATCCACCGGCCACCCGGCTGACTTCATAGAGTCTTTGCCTGTGGGCAGGCCCCAGCTCTGCCCCCTGCTGCCCCCTGCTGTTACATTCCTGTCCCCTGTCTCATGTGGACTTGGGCAGAAAACAGCACACAGCTGGAAGGGCTCACCCTGGGTGGGAAAGCCAGATGGTGTCCCACCTCTTCACTCCTCTGCCCTGGTACACAGCTGGCATCCAGCAGGTATTTCTTTTTTATCTATTTATTCTTATTTCTTTCTTTATTTACTTACTTATCTATAGAGACACGGTCTTACTCAGTCACCCAGGCTGGAGTGTGGTAGAGTAATCATAGCTCACTGCAGCCTCAAACTCCTGGGCTCAAGCGATCTTCCTGCCTCAGCCTCCTGAGTAGCTGAGACTACAGGTGCCACCATAACACCTGGCTAATTTTCAAACATTTTTTGTAGAGATGGGGTTTTGCTATGTTGTTCAGGCTGGTCTCAAACTCCTGGCCTCAAGTGATCCTCCTGCCTCAGCCTCCCAAAGGGCTGGGACCAGAGGTACGAGTGACTATGCCTGGCCCTGTAGATATTTCTTGAACAAAGTGTTTGGCTCTGGCACGCAGCTAAGGCACAATGACCGCCAGCCATAGTCATGTCCATTATAATGAAACAGGACATCACCCCAAGTTAAAATGCCGGGCATCTGTCAAGTTTCTCATCCCCCAAGGGCAGAGGGAACTTACATTCAGTGAGAAAACACAACAGGGGTCTGTGAAACTTAGTCCAAGTGTCCCCACAGTCCTAGGAGGTAGCTGGGAGGGGTATGAGCCCATTTTACCACTGAGAAGCTGGCAGGGCCCAGGCAGATCTGATGTGAGGCAGGGCTTCTGAGCCAGTGGTCTAGATCTGGGGGATGGCAAGGGGAGGGTCTTGCAGGTGGGACCCCCGTTGCCTGGGTAATTAAGGAGAAGTGTACCCCTGCCTCTGGCTGCCAGCCTGACCACCAGGGATTGCTAATGTTTTTCTGTAGATCCTGTTTGACAACTTCAATGTGCCGGCCCTGTATTTAGCCAACCAGGCAGTCCTTTCTATGTATGCCTCTGGCCAAATCTCTGGTGAGTGACCCTGCAGAAGCCCCTTTCCCCATTCTGCTGACTGGTGGCAGCCCATGCCCTTCCTGACAGGTAACCAAAGGAAAGAGAAACCACAAAACTCACCCTCCAGCTCTATCCCCAACTACCTCTCTTTTTACTCTCTCCTAGGTTAAACAATTCACTCCCAACATTTGATTAATGCACTTTTTTTCTTTTCATTTCTTTCTTTTCTTGTTTTTTTTTTTTGAGACTGAGTCTCACTTTGTTGTCCTGGGTAGAGTGCCATGACATCATAGCTCACATCAACTCAAAGTCTTGGGCTCAAGAGATCCTCTTGCCTCAGCCTCCCAAGTAGCTGGGACTACACACCTCCCACACGACGCCCAGCTAATTTTTCTATTTTTAGTAGAGACAGGATCTCACCCTTGCTCAGGCTGGTCTCCAACTTCTGAGCCCAGGCAATCCACCTGCCTTGGCCTCCCAGAGTGCTAGATTACAGCGGTGAGCCACCACACTTAGCCACATTTCTTTTCTTAATAGTTTTATTGAGGTGTAATTGACCTATACTAAATTGCACATGTTTAAGGCACACAGTTTGATAAGTTTTGGCACACAGATACACTCAAGAAACATTCACCACAAGCAAGATAAGGAACATACCTGCCACCCCTCAAAGCTCTCCTCAAGCCCCCCACACTCTGGCCTCTCCAGCCTGTCCCTGGATAGTCACTACTCTATAGTTGAGTGTGCGCTTTCTAGAATTTTGTATAGGTGGAATCATGAAGTGTACACTCTTTTTTGTGTCTCTTTTTTCCGCTCAGCATAATCATCTGTGTTAATTTCTGTATTCAGAGTTCATTTTTTATTGCTGAGTAGTATTCCATTGTATGAATGGGTCTGTGAGTGAACATTCCAGAGGACTCACACTGGAAAGGCCCCCAGATGCCTACAATGGCAAGGGGGGTCAGAATGTTCTCAGACATAGCAGAAAACTAGTTTGGGGACATCTATGTAAAATTCAGCAGCTTAGTGGAGTCAGGATATCAGCAGAGTTAGAGGATAAATAATTAGGCTTGTGGGAGGCGGTTGTGGCTCAAAGGAGTAGGGCGCCAGCCCCATATACTGAAGGTGGCAGGTTCAAACCTAGTCCTGGCCAAAAAAATAAAAAAATAAAAAAATTAGCTTTTAGCCAAGACAATCTAGCCTGAAGGCTATAACTGCAGTGGTCCTCTTCTCTTCCCTTAAGGTGACTTTGTCACTACTTAGCTCTGCCCTTGAGAATTGTGCTATGATTTAGTGCCTCCACCCTGATGACCTTTTCCATAATCAAAAGACCACCCCCATCATTGAGACATGAGACTATTAACTCTTTACTTCTTCATTCTTTAAACACACACCGTAAAATCTTAAATAAAAACTTCCTAAGAATTCTAATCGGAGTGGCGCCTATCTGCCTGATTACAGGCTGGTACTGTGTCCATCTCTCCAGGTCTCAGCAGATTTTTTTCCCACTCTGCGAGCTTATTTCTCAGCATCATTTCTTTCTCCGACTCTGGACCCCAGGTTGTCAGGAAAGTCCCCTTTTGGGGAATTCTCAGTCAAGCCTGTTGCAGCTCCTTCCTGAGCAGCAACAGCATCACACTTTGTTCATTCACCATAAATGGGTATTTGTGTTGTTTCCACTTTGGGGCTATTATAAATAATGCTACTGTGAAATTTCATGTACAGTACAAGTCTTTATGATGTACATGGACATGATTTTATTTCTCTGGGGTAAATACCTAGAAATGATCAGCATATGTTTAACTTTTTTAAAAAACTGCCAAACTAGTTGCTGAAGTGGTTACATTGTTTTGGATTCCCACCAGCCGTGTTTGAGAGTTCCAGTTCCTCCACAAATTCACCAACGCTTGATGTGGTCAGTCTTTCAATCTTAGCCATTCTAATAGGTGTGGCTGTTTTGGTTTGGATTCCCACTCCTCTAACAATGAATGGTGTTGATCATTTTTTGATGTGTTTATCTGCCATTCATATATCTGCTTCCGTGAAGTGTCTGTTCAGATGTTTTGCCCAGTTTTTCATGGAGTTGTTCATCTTTGTGTTTTGAGGATTTTTTTTTATATCCTGGATACACATGTTCTATCAGGCGTGTATTTTACAGATATTTGCTCCCTACATATGGCTTCAGTTTTCATTTTCCATACATTGTCTTTTGAAGCTGAAGGTTATAATTCCTATGAAGTCCAATTTATCAATTTGGGTTTTTTTTTAATGGATCATGCTTTTGACATCATACCTAAGAAATATTAATATATTTAGCACCAATATTAATATATTAGCACTAAAATGTTTTCTGCTGTATCTTTTTCTAGAAGTTTTATAGATTCTAGTTTTATATTCAGTTCTATGATTTTTTTGGAGACAGAGCCTCAAGCTGTTGCCCTGGGTAGAGTGCCATGGCATCATAGCTCACAACAACATCCAACTCCTGGGCTTAAATGATTTTCTTGCTTTAGCCTCCCAAGTAGCTGGGACTACAGGTACCTGCCACAACGCCCGGCTATTTTTTGGTTGTAGTTGTCATTGTTGTTTGGCAGGCCTGGGATGGATTCGAACCCTCCAGCTTTGGTGTATGTGTATGGCGTCTTAGCTGGTTGAGCTATAGGCGCCGGGCCTATGATCCATTTTGAATAAATTTTTGTATATGGGGTAAGGTATGAATGAAGTGTGTGTGGATGTAGAGAGAGAGAGAGAGAGGTCCTATTGTTCCCACACTATTTTTTTTTTTTTTTTGAGACAGAGCCTCAAGCTGTCACCCTGGATAGAGCGCTGTGGCATCACAGCTCACAGCAACCTCCAATTCCTGGGCTCAAGCGAGTCTCCTGCTTCTGCCTCCCAAGTAGCTGGGACTACAGGCGCCCATCACAATGCCCAGCCATTTTTTGGTTGGCCGTCATTGTTGTTTGGAGGGCCTGGGCTGGATTCGAACCTGCCAGCTCAGGTGTATGTGGCTGGCACCTTAACCTGTTAAGCCACAGGCGCCAAGCCCCCACACTATTTTTTAAGACTACTATTTCTTCATTGAATTGCCTTTGCACAATTTTGAAAATCAGTTTTACATTTGCATATGGCTATTCTGTGCTCATTATCCTGTTCCATTAATCTCTGTGCCTAATCCAGGGGTGTCCAACCTGCAGCTTGTGGGCCACAAGGTGATTTTGTGAGGACTTTGTTTTTTTGCTTATTGTGGTGTTAGATATCATGAAAAGTATGCATGGGTCCTTTTTCTTTTTTTTTGCTAATCAGCTTTTGTTAGTGTTTGTATATTTTATGTGTGGTCTAATATAACTCTTATTATTCCAGTGTGTATCAGAGGAAAAAAAAAAAAAGGTTGGACACCCCTAGTTAAATCTATTTGTCTAAAGGTTGAAACCTTTGTGTCTTGATTATTGAAGTTTTATAAAAAGTCTTGAAATGCTGTAATGTCAATGCTACCACTTTACTCTCCTGTTTCTGAAAATTTTTTGGCCATTCTAGGTCTTTTGCATTTCCATATGAATCTTAACATCAGTTTGTCAATTCCTAAAAACAATAAAACAACAAAACTTCTTTGGGTTTTGATTGAAATTGTTTTGAATGTATAATTTGGTTAGAACTAACATCTTAAAAATAGTCTTCCAACTAATAAATACGGTATATTTGTCAGGTCTCTAAGTGTTTCATACTTTTTTTTGAGACAGAGTCTTACTCTGTTGCCCTAGGTAGAGTGCTGTGGCATCATCATAGCTCACTGCAACCTCAAACTCCTAGGCTCAAAAGCAATCCTCCTGCCTCCCCTCCCAAGTAGCTGGAATTACAGGCATGCACCACACCTCCTGAGTAATTTTTCTTTTCTTTCTTTTTTTTTGAGACAAACTTTCACTACGTCACCCTTGGTAGAGGGCTGTGGCGTCACAGCTCACAGCAACCTCAAACTCTTGGCTTAAGTGATTCTCTTGCCTCAGCCTCCCAAGTAGCTGGGACTATAGGTGCCCACCACAATGCCTGGCTAATTTTTTGTTGCAGTTGTCATTGTTGTTTAGCTGGCCCAGGCCAGGTTTGAACCCACCAACTTTGGTGTATGTGGCTGGCGCCGTAACCACTGTGCTACAGGCACCGAGCCTAATTTTTCTCTTTTACTGGTAGAGACAAGCTCTTGCTCTTGCAATCCTCCCACCTCAGTCTCCCAGAGTGCTAAGATTGCAGGCATGAGCCATGGCACCCAACCTGTTTTGTACATTTTGATGCTATTGTAAATGGTATTTTTATTCAATTTCTGATTGTCCATTGCTATAATAGAAATAGAATTGATATTTGTATATTGATAATATATTCTGATACTCTAACTACACTTATTTATCAGGGGTAGCAGCTTTTTTGTAAATTTCATAGAATTTACTACTTAGGCAATCATATTTTCAGAATAAAGAAAATTTTACTCCATTATTTCCAAACTGGATGCTTTTTATTGTTTTTTCTTGCCTGGTTACACGGCTTAGGCTCCTTAGTACGACTTTGATTAGAGGAGGTGAGAGCAGTTTTGTCTTGCTCCTGATCTTCGAGGGAGATTGTTCAGTCTTACAGCATTATGTAAAATGGTAGCTGTAGGATTTTCACAGATGTCCTTTATCAAGTTGAGGAAGTTATGTATTCTTAGTTTGCTCAGAGTTGTTTTTAATCAGAAATGTTGGATTTTATCAAATGCATTTTCTGCATCTGTTGATCTGATCATATGGGTTCTCTTTTCCTTCTTTGAGATGGTGAATTACATGAGTTCTAGAATGGTAAAGCAAGCTTATGTTCCTGAGACAAAGCCCATTTGGTCGTAATGTATCCTCTTTATATGTTTATAAAATTGTATTTGGAGTGGTAATGGCCTCCCATCTTCTTTTCTTGAAGCATCCCATCCCTCAGGGATCCCTGTGCTTTGTTGTCTGATGTCTAATATCTTGACAATATATGTTATCCTCTCTTTTACTTGTTTTAGGTGGGAGGGGAAATACTCCTTGTTCTGTATTTCAGCTAGAAGTGGGAGTCCTTCTGACTTACCTTTGCTTCATTTTAACTCTCAGTTCTTGGTTGTTAGACTCAACAGGGGAAAGGAGCCAAATGCCCAGACTCACAGGCAGCTCTGGACAGCTCCAGAAGCTCCAGTGTTACATAAAACAAGACCATGCAGTCCCAATACACCGCACCCTTTGGACTAGCACAAAGAGAGCGAGTTTGGTTTGCCAGCTAAAATATACACCTCCTCCACCACACCAGATTCTCCAGATATTTGGTGCCTTCTGGAGAATCCTAGTGCCCACATAGAGGCACGGAATTCTTTAGAGAAAAAGTGTTAAGATCATGTAATTCTTCCTCCTCTTTTACTTCTTCGGCAACTACTGCTAATAACTAATATCTGCATGTCCTAGCTTAATAAGAAAACTTGCCAGTTTCTTTCCAAAATAGTCATTCCTTTCTGCTAATCTACCACACTCCCCACAGAAGGAAGAAAGCTTCCTTCTGAGACCTTTTGCCTTCTCCAAGTATCCCACCCTCTACCTTTTCTTCTTGCAGAATCAATGATTTATCAGGGATGCCACTCACTCTCATTATGATTCTGGCATATTCTCTTATCTAGGAACAGCAATTGAATCTGGAGAAGGAATGACATATTTTGTGCCCATCATGGATGGCTATTCTTTGAATCAGTCAACCTTGCAGATGGATATAGCAGGCGAAGACCTAACCTTATATCTCTCACAACTGCTGTCAGATAATGGGAACATTTTTGTGAGCACAGGTAAGAAATTCCTATTCTTGGACAAGTTAACTAGTTCTTGGGATGTAAAGGCTACTTGACCTTTATTTAGGTTCTAAAAATAACCCTATCTATACTTAGGGAAATGCAATGGACTGATGATGATGATGTGGACAGTGGTGATGAGATTGATGATGATGGTTGTGGTAATGATAGTGGTGAGGGTGGTGCTGGTGAGGTGATGATGGTCATGATGGTGATGATGGTAATGACAGTGGTGATGATGATGATGGTGGTGGTAATCATGGTGGAGATGGTGATGACGATGGTGATGATGGTGGTGATGATGATGGTGGTGATGATGGTGGTGGTGATGGTGGTGATGATGGTGAATGATGATGGGGATGGTAAGGATGGTCATGATAATGATGGTGATGATAGTGGTGATGATGATGGTGATGATGGTTGTGGTAATGATGATGGTTATGCTGGTAATGTTGATATTGATGACGGTTGTGGTGATGGTAATGATGATGATGATGGCGATTATGATGATGGTGGTGATGGTGATGATAATTATGATGATGATGAGTCCAGCCTTATAGAGAACTTACCCTGTGTGAGGCACTGGGCCAAGTAAACATTTCACATACATCTCTTATTGCCTCTTGCTATGACTCTATGAGAAGAAACAATCATTTCAATTGTAAGAAGAAGAAACTTAGAAGGGTTAGGAGATTTGGCCAACATCCCATAAGAAACAGGTTTAGCAGCTGAGATATGAACCAGATCAGGACTCCAGATCAGTGGTCTTCAACCTTTCTGGCCCCAGAGACCATTGTCCATGGAAGACCTTTTTTCCATGGATTGGTGGATGGGGGTGGGGCACATTAGATTTTCAAAATGAGCCCGCAACCCAGATCCCTCAAAGGTACAGTTTACAGTAGCGTTTGCATTCCTATAAGAACCTAATGCTCTGCTGACGAGACAGGCAGAGTACAGGTGGTAATGTGAGCGATGGAATGTAGTTGTAAATACTGATGAAACCACTGACCTCCTGCTGTGTGGCCTTGTTCCTAACAGGCCATGGAGCAGTACCAATCTGCAGCTGAGGGGCTAGTGTCTGCAATTCCAGACAAGGCATTCCCTGTCCCACACGGCAACCAGTTCCTGGATTGGCTTTCCAGATGGTGTAACCTGTGTGGCTCCCAATCCCTACAAGCCCATAATTCTATGTTAGCTTTTTGGTTTTCCCAAATGAGAACTCTATGTCCAAAATAAGCAAAGTATAAAACCCTGAAAGAATAGCAGCAGTTAGAGGAAAGGTGGGAAGGATTGACTGGGCAAGGTCAAAGCATATTACCAACACCTCACACTCAGCAAGATGGTCATGTGCATGATTTTACTTCCTTCTTACAACAACCCTCTCCATCCTTGCAGGGGAAAAAAGGGAAGGAATAAGAGGGTGATGTAGTTGCGTAGAGCCAGGAATTTGGCAGAGATGGCATTTGAACCCAGTTTTCTCTCACCAAGGCCCCAACGAGGTGAAGAAAGTATAGCATCAGGAAGTGTAGCATCCCAGAATCAGGGAAAGAGAAAGAAATGATAACAGTCTCTGTGGGTGCAGGGAAAGTGGTCAGGAAAGGTCTGAAGAGTGTCCACAGGCTCCTGGAACTGAGGGACAGAACAGATCTAGGCAAAAGCGGGTGAGATGGAGCAAGTGAAAGTAGAAGTCAGACGTCAGTGGGCTGAAGAGCAAGTGAGATTCTAGGCAGGGGGTTCCCTCTGGCCCAAACTAAGAAATGATGGTAGATAAAATATGCAACTAGAATACCAAAAGACCCAGCTATGTTTGAAACTTGTTGTCAGCCCCCTGAGAAAGGGAGGGGTATCACCTTACAGAGGTTTCCAGGCCAGGGGTTTTGCCTGGCTATGGGCCAGTTCTCCAGAGGAGCGGGCAGTTGTGGGCAGTCAGTAGGCACCATGTACCACAGTGGAGGTCCCCAGCCCCTCCTGAGGTAGTGGATAACGAGCTGAGCCGGATTCTCCCTAAAACATACACCCTACATAGAAGAGTCTCAACTTACAAAACGTTGAAGGTGTCTAAGCCCTTGTGTTTTAGTTCATTCAGGACACCCCTATTCTATTGTTTTCTTCCACAAAATCAGGTCTCAGCACATGGCCCAGATCAAGAGAAACTAGAGCATGAGACGAACGTGGAAACAGCAGCTACAAGGCACCGTCCCGTCCTGACTGTGAGGAGCTTCTGAGACTCAGCTCTTTCTTACCTTGTTCTATTTGGTGCTTTCCCTGTGTTCCACAGCTGACCTGGATTACATCAGGAATGTGAAGGAGAAGTGTTGCTATGTGGCCTTGGACTTCAACATGGAAAAGATGAAAACTGACTCGCCTTCTTGCCAAGAGCAATATCAGCTTCCAGATGGCCAGGAGATCACCCTTGGCCAGGAGCGTTTCTTCTGCCCCGAGGTGCTCTTCCAGCCAGACCTCATAGGTGGGTCCACGGGCAGGGGACAGAAGTTAGCTCAGTCAAGGCCAGTGGAGCACACAGCTACTCTGGCTTGAGTAGCAAATAGGCGCCCTATTTCAAAACCTCCTCCCATATCAGCTGTCACACCTAAGCACCTACTGTGTGCCTATTGCTTTTCCAACCCTGGCAGGTAATCCTTGATTCCTTCCCCAGATCTCATTTATCCCTTTCTACAAAGGAGAAAACTTGCTGGAGAGCATTAAATCATTTTCACATGTGATTAAGTACTATACTGGACTGCACACCTTCTCTCATAATCTACTACTTGTACTCTGCCTACGTACAAAATGATCTGAAATATAAAAATTAAGATAATTAAAACAGAAAAGTAACAACTATAGATTAAGAGGGAGCTTTAAAAATGTGGCTGATCTAGAGATTTTAAATGAACACTGAGTTGACTGAAGTCTCTGGCAGGCAGAGCAGAATAGGAAAAACGGCAGATCATAAAATGCCTATTGATGGCAAAATGACATCTGGTCAGAAGTCATAGAAAACCAAAAATTTGGCCAGGCAACGTGGCTCATGCCTATAATCCTAGCACTCTGGGAGGCCGAGGTGGGTGGATTGCTTGAACTCAGAAGTTCAAGACCAGCCTGATCAAAAGTGAGACCCTGTTTCTACTAAAAATAGAAAAACTAGTCTGGTGTTGTGGTGATCACCTGTAGTCCCAGCTATGGAGGAGGCTGAGTGGGGAGGATCACTCGAGCCTAAGAGTTTGAGGTTGCTGTGAGCTATGATGTTACAGCACTTAACACTAGGGTGACAGAGTCAGACTCTGTCTCAAAAACAAAAACAAAAACAAAATAAAACAAACAATTATTCCCTGGAAACAGATTCTTATAGTAATTTGTTATATTCATAAGGGACAAAGAGAATCAAAGTTGGACAATTTCCACAGGATGAGGACCCAGTGAGTACGTTATACTTCTCTGAGTCAGTTGGCTTTGTCTTCATTTTCCCATTAGACTGTGCAGGGGACAATGTGGTCTTAAAAACATGGTATCTGCACCAAAAATATCAAGTGATACGCACAGAAGTCTTTGGAGTTCTTCACTCAGCCAGTGAATGGGAGCCCAGCCCCAGAATCACGGTGCTAGGTCTGTCCTAAACGCCTGCTGGGATGAGCTTTCCAGGGGTTGGCCTCGCGACAAGGACGTGGAGGCACTGGCAGGCGCCACCTACCCCTCCCAGAAGCTCACAACATTGAACAGAAAATAACACAACACACACATCTCTTAATGGCTGTTCTTATTATTATACTTTGAGTTCATGCAGTCAAATAGTGACTAAAGGATGGATTAACCAATATCGTTTTTCAAAGGCCACTGGAGAAGATGCTCTCTCTACAGAAATCTTTTGATAAAATAACTGATACCAAGGCTTTGAAAACTGATAATTGCTAATAACATTGGAATGTAAATTCTCTAGGATGAGAGAGAATTAATATTTAATTCATTTGCTGCGAGCAGTTGAGCTCTGGGAGGGTCTGGCAGTCCACGAACTTACCTTGTTAAAATCTGAGGGGGCCTCTCGGTGCTAAGGTCGTGGAGCCACCTGGGATCGGGAGCAGACGGGGGGTTGGGGGGCTCCTCCAGCCCAGGGCCCTCAGCTGGAAGGGAGGAGCCCAGGGGCACAGACAGCCTCTGACTTGCAAAGTTCGTTCTTTCTCTGCCTGTCCCGACAGGGAAAAGCAGCCTTGGCATGCACATGCTGGCCTTCCAGAGCGCCGCCTCCTGCGAGTCTGCCTTCCACAAGACTCTCTTCGGTAACATGCTGTTGTCGGGAGGGACTGGCTCCTTCTCCGGCTTGCAATTCCGGATGCAGAAAGAACTGTTGGGCCTGGTTTCCCCTTCGTTCACCTTGAACGTAAGCTTCTGCCAACCCCTCCTTGGAGGGCTTTCCCAGTTCACAGATATTTCTAGAATGCCACGGATGTGCCAGGCATGGCTGGTGGTGCTTAGGGAAGCATCCATAAACAAAATTCCTTGGGGCTTTCATTCTAGTGTGGGGGAGGAAGCCAGAAGCAACTCAGGTAAAGATGGAGGACAGCGAGGCCGTGCTGGAGGGGTATGAGCCAGAGGGAAGGCACAGCCAAGGAGGGAGAGGGCAGGGGGCAGGGTTGGGGTGTTCAGTACAGGGTGCCAGAGTGGGTCTTCTCTAGAAGGTGACACTTGGTAAGTACTTGAGGTGACAGAGAGCTGGATGGATGTCTGGGGAACAGCCTCCAGGCAGGGGAACAGTCCATATGGTGGCCTAGAGGCTTCCTTCCTGGAGCAAAGGGCAAGGAAGGGCTGCTAGGGTGGCGTGAGGGCAGAGAAGCTGCATGCGGCTCTCCCCTGCAGGGAGCTGGAGGCCACCAGAAGATTTGAGCAGAGAAGGGACAATCCAGGTGGGCCCAGGAGGACAGCTTAGGCTCCCATGCAGAGCACAAGTCGCCAAGAGGCTGGAACTGTCTGAATGAGGCTGGGTTGGGGCAGGAGGGACAGGGACACCCACTCATTTGCAGCTGAGCTGCCCCACCAACCTAATCTCTTCTGGGTAACTGAACGTGTTTTTCACCCCTTGGGGGCCCCTGTGCTGAGGGCTGTCCGCAGTGCACACTTCACTTCTCTGGCCTGCTCTCTGCCTGCCTCTGGCCTCTGCCACTGCTGGCTCTCTGGGTCAGGTGCTGCAGGTGTCCTTTGTCTAGCTGGATCTGAATCCTTCCCACCTCCCCAGCTGGCCCTCGAGCTGACTGTGAACTCCATTGATCAACCTTCTGGCACTCTTGGTGTGGTCTGCTGCGGGCTCATGGGAGACCCTCCCCAGGAGGACACCACTGTCCTCAGGCCTGTTGGTTAGGGTCCTCTGCTGCCCTCTGCATCCTGCACGGGGGTGGGGAAGGAGCAACTATCTCAGAGCTTCACCCCCTCTCTAGACCTGGCTCATTGCCACTGTCTCTTCTGTTCCTGCCACCCAGCTTTGGAACAGGCACTTTGCAAGGAGACTTGATCCAGGGTCTAGAGGCAGGAGCCACAGGCTCACTCCCGTCTAGCCTCAGAGCACCAAACTAGTCTGGAGGTGTCCTTCCCCCACCACCGTCAGCCCACCGGGTTTTAGGTCTGGCTCCGAGCAGGACCCCTCCCAGGGAGAACTTTCTGGCATGTGTCCTTGGTGTGCTTTCTGCACCTGCTGAGACTGTCCTCGCCTGTTTGGTGGGGCCCCCCGCATCCTTCCCTTCCTTTTCCTTAGAGCGTCCACTGGATTTGTAGACCAGGGTGATACTTGAAGGTGGACACACAGCGTGATCCTTGCTCTGGGTGTGTGAGTCCTGCCTCCAGAGCCATGGAGAAGAGCCGGGGATTCCATGGAGAGACCAATGCATCAGCCAGTATGACAAAGAAACACTGTCCAAGTGCCTCTCACTTCTCACGTCTTCAGCGCTCTTTCCATGGGTCATCAAAACCCATATAATACCAGAAAACTGTTAATCTACTTCTTGCCTTCCTAAGTCTGCAGCCTCATTCTCTTGCCTTACCTAATATCACGGGCATTTACATAATATTAGAAAATTGCCATCCCTTCCATCCCCTCTCTCTAAATTCTTCAGCTCTCATCTCATATTCTGTGCTGGGCATCCCTCCTCTCAGCTCTCCAGATCTCTCCTGGCTTTTATGTGCAATGAATTTTTGGTAAATAAGAATGGAAAGCTACTACTTAGGCCAGTATGAAAGACAGATTACAATTGAATGTTGTACCTAAGTAAGTTTCTTGACTACATTGCAAAGAGGATCTCCTGGGCACTTTTGTCCTGCCAGTCGTGGCTGGTCTATGTTTCCCTCCACGCCCCTGCATCCTTCTGAGCCCTCAAGGTACCCTCCACTGTCCCTACACCACCCCCAGCAAAACCTTCTCTGTATGAAGCTCAGTGGTAACACACGTTGCCCATAACTCTTCTCTGCCTTCCTCTCCTGTCTAACCCATCCCTGGAAGGGAGGTAGATTCACCTGTGACCATCTATAAATCTCATTAAGTTGTTTGCCTAAAGAAGAGACGATTTCTCTCCTTCAAATGAACTCATCCACCTTGAAAGAGCAACTAGTTCTAAAGGGCCCAACTCCTCAAACACGTGTGATTGCTTCTCCCAGCAACCTAAGCCCCGCTGTGATGACTGTTCTTGAGCAAAAGTTTTGGCCATTATTCCCCCATCTCTTTAGAGTGGTTTTCCTCTCTTATAATTCATTTCTAGATGTGGATTTTCAGAGCCAGAAATGCACACGTAATTTAAGGCTTTTTGAACAGATGGCCAGATTGCCCGTGGAAACATGGAGCATCTCATCACATCCCGGCGTGGGTGAGAGGGCCCCGTACCCACATCCCCGCCAGCATGGGGGCTCTCATTTTTAGATCCCTTTTGCCAACCTGAGAAATGGGGGGGGGGAATGTTTCTTGTTCTTTTCTCTTTTTCTTTTTAAACATATTTTGAAGAGCAGATAGAACAGGGGCTCCCAGGTACCTGACACAGCTGTTTCTCTGCCCCTAATGTATTGATTGTACAGGTGCTGTTGTTCCCCCTTCTGACTCTCTTTTTATTTTTCTTAAAGGCACAGTGACAAATGTTTTCTTAATCAATACCAGCAAGTGGTTCCCAAGCCAAGCACAGCTCTGCGGTGCAACAGGGCCCGGGGGTGTTGGTCTGGGAGTCTGAGAACTCACCCGTGCCCACACCCACCTCTACCTGGAGCTTGGGTTTTCCGAATCCCAGTTCAGAGCTGTGTCCCTGCAGACTACTGAGTGATGCATTTGCTTTCTGTGTCTCAGAATAGTGCACACATTCTGATATTATTTACCTAAGTACCTTAAGAAAAGTTAGCGAATGGGTGAGAACAACAACTGTCCCACCCTGAGCAGGTGACAGACCTTGGGGCACAGACCTTCCTGAGTGTCTGTGCCCCAACTTGGCAAATGGGAATAGAAGGTTTTTACCTCCTCCCAGCCCAGGTGACCTGACCTGGGGTGAGAAACACTGCTCTTTCTGTCCAAATAGAAGCCAGAAGAAATACACACGTTATAGATTTTGGCATGAAAGGGAGAGCCAAGTACAAGTGAGAGAAAAATCTCCAGAGCTCCACATTGCAATGTAGAAAGAATTTCTCTATAGCATTTGATTACCTGGGATTGATTTTGCTTATCCGTGTTTTCTAATTTTTCTACCAGGCAAAATCATTATATACATATAAAGCATGTTGTATTTTTTAAATGCCAAGGGTAGGAGCCCTCTGTGCTCTTGTCCATTTTATCTTCCAGTTTAAAGCTACAGGAGGTAGGTATGGCCTGTTCAGCATCTCTGATGACAAGTAACACATTGCATCTGCGGGGAGGGAGCAGCAGCTGCCCACGGAGTTCTCTCGGGGCGGCCGTTGTGCTTCCCCAGTTTACAGTAGCATTTTGATGTTCATTTCTTCCCCTTCTTCCCCACACCTGCTTCTCCTCCCTCCCCTCCCTGACTCTCCTCTCTCCTCTTTTTTCCTCAATCCCGTCCAGGTGTGCACCTGTCCGTATTCCATATATGGCACTTGGGTTGGAGGTTCCATCCTGAGCTCACTGGCTACGTTCCAGGACGTGTGGATCACCAGGAATGAGTACGAGGAGGTGGGCGCCTCTATCATCAGTAGAAGAAGCTTCTAACTTGTGGGTTTCTGGACCTCCTGCCCCTGCTATCGATTTCAATTCCAGATGCAAAAACCAACTCAGCTGCTTGGGCCCTTCCACCCTTCAGGCTTCAATAAAAAGTATCAGTAAAGGATGGATTCTGCCTCTGTGTCCTGGCAAGGCTGGCAGCAGCTTAGACAATCACTATGTAGCCCCACAGTAATCCTTCTTTTATAATTTAGAAGAGCTAAATTATAACAGAGTTAAGGGCAATGTGCATTACCATTGAGCTTCATACAGAGAAGATTTTGCTGGGGGTGGTGTAGGGGCAGTAGAGGGTACCTTGAGGGCTCAGAATGATGGCAGGGCTTGGACAGAAACATAGCTCAGCCACAACTGGCAGGATAAAGATGCCCAAGAGATCCTGTCTGCAATGTAGTCAAGAAACTTACTTAGGTATAATATTTGATTTTAATCTGTTACACAGATTATGTTAACACAGTCTAGTGAGGGAGGGCTTTCTACTTCTCCCTGTGCATTAGTCAGGATGGCTGTGCTATGCTCAGTAACAAACATCCCCCAAATCTCAGTACCATCAAATGAAAGTTCACTTCTCACTCATGCCCCATGTCCAAGGAAGGTCAACCAGGCACCCTCTACCTTGCCATGCACCCTTAGGATCCACTGGCAGAGCATACACCATCTGGATGTTGTCATTTGCTGTGGGTGAGTGAAAGCACACTCTGGCGGGTCTTACGCTGGCAACTAAATGTGTCAGTCCAGAAGGGACATGTGGCACATCTCACTAAGAATTAACCAGAACAAGTCACACAGCCCCACCCAACCTCCTGCGGGCAGGGAGCACCATCCTGCCACTGGCCTGACACACTCACGTGGGCAGAAGGGCGTGTTTGCTTTGTGAAAGCACAGTAGGGGGAGCATTGTGAATTTACTCCTTGTGACCTTGCTGTGAGATTGTTTTTATTAAAGCTGATTTCAAGACACAGAGACCAAAGCTAAGAGAGGTTAATTAACTGAACAGAAATTATTTAGGCAGTAACAAGAGTTTAAATCCATGATAACATCTAGTGAGAGTGCTGGGGATGAGAATGGAGATAACTCAGGAGGGAGAGGAACCGGGCACTAGATAAGTTCCCCAAACTGAAGACCTAAGTGTCCAGGGTGGACAGTGGAGGGGCTGCAGACGGCTGTGCCCACGAAGGAGATTCCCATGTGCAGACACTGCCTAACAGAATTTCAAATGTCAAAAATAAAGAAGAAATTCTAGAGTCTTTAAAGAAAAAACAAAAAAAAGTTAACTATAAAGTAGGGCAGGAAAATCCAGAATACCTAGTTATTATAAAGTTGAATTTTGGAAGCGTAACAAATAAATGTTTAGTATGAACACTTCCAAATAGTGTGTGTCTTTATCCGCTGAATCTAGCAACCCTGCTATACAAGAGAGAGACTTGGATTTGGACTAGAGTTCTTGGCTGCAGAATTGTAGAAGACAAAGAACTAAAACCATGAAGATGAGGTGGAGGGTTATTTCGAACTTAAAACCCACCCCTAGCCCAGAAAGTTGAAATGTTAGGAAAAAAAAACTCGAGGACGGGTGAAGAATCCAAAAACTTACCTTCTACAAGTTCTCTCTAAAAAAAATAAATCAAAGTTTACCTGCAAGATGAATAAACAAACAAATCAGGGAAAAGAAATAGTATTGAGCAAAGAAACCAGACCAAACTTAGAGTTTAATCTTAATAATGGTTAATACAGAATGGGCTTTAAAAATTAATAATGTTATGGAACAAAAATCTCAGATAATCTCAAAATAGAGGGGTGAGAAAGAAAATGAAATTGTGCAGAATGTGGGCAGTAATGAACTAGATACTGACGGGGAAGAACACGTGCCTTTCTCACTAAGGACAGCGGGACACCGGGCCGCAGGACACTGCACCACACAGACCCAGTTTGTCTCCTCCGGGTTCCAAAAAGCTAAAGGAGTCTATAACATGATTAAAGATGTGACCCAAAATTCTGGCCCCCTGTTTCTGAAAAGCAAAGGCAGAAACACAGGAGACCCACGTGAGGGAAAATAAAGACATGCTCACGTACAGACTGAAGGAGTTCATTACAGCAAACTGGTGCTTAAAGGGGTCCTGGAAGAACAAAAACAGAAACTCACTAAAACACAAGATAAAAATCATCACAGTACAGGAGAGGAGTGTGGCGTTACAGTGTTCTATGGTCGTTATGGAAGTAGAGATATTTTGCTGGATTTGCAAGCCTATTAAAATGTTGTGGACACCACTATCTGTCATCAGGATAAAATGTAGGTGGGCCGATTTCATATCGCCTGTGATGACCGTTGTGTCACAACAGTAGAGTTGGGTAGAGACCACAGGGCCAGCAAAGCCTAACTGTTACGACCTGGCCCATTTCAGAAAACGTTTGTGGACCCTTGTCCTAGAATAATTCAGCTCTTTTGTGAAACTATAAAAATATTAGAAGAAAGTGCAGGGAAAACTCTTGAAGGAATTGGCCTGGGTGAATTTTTTATGAGGAGGACTCCCCAGGCAATTGAAGCAGTATCAGGTCCCACTACTGGGACCTGATCAAACTAAAAAGCTTCTGCACTGCTAAGAACACAGTAAGTGTAGCAAGGAGATAGCCCTAAGAATGGGAGAAAATATTTGCAGGTTATGCCTCAGAAAAAGGTTTAATAACCAGAATACACAGAGAACTCAAACGTATTAGCAACAAAAGAACAAGTGATCCCATCTCAGGGTGGGCGAAGGACTTGAAGAGAAACTTCTCTAAAGAAGACAGGCGCACGGCCTACAGACACATGAAAAAATGCTCATCATCCTTAATCATCAGAGAAATGCAAATCAAAACTACTTTGAGATATCATCTAACTCCAGTAAGATTAGCCCACATAACAAACTCCCAAAACCAGAGATGTTAGTGTGGATGTGGAGAAAGGGGAACATTTCTACACTGTTGGTGGGAATGCAAACTAATACATTCCTTTTGGAAAGATATTGGAGAATACTTAGAGATCTAAAAATAGATCTGCCATTTGATCCTTTAATTCCTTTATTGGGTATATATCCTGAAGACCAAAAATCACATCATAATAAAGATATTTGTACCAGAATGTTTATTGCAGCCCAATTCATAATTGCTAAGTCATGGAAGAAATTTAAGATTTTTATATGAAGGCATCAACTGCTTTATTGACCCAGCTACTACACCTGTCACCTTTGTAAGATGTGAAGACTGTACATCTCTGTTCTTCCCTGGGATTCTCAGAATAAAGCCCTCCAGGTTGATTAAGGCAGTGAATAAAAAGGAACATGAGTGGAGGTGAGCAGGTACTCACACACAGCTAAACCTGCCAGCACCCTTTCCTCGCTCACCTTTGACAGCTTGTCATCATCTTTGAAGACTTGAATTGGGCTTTTTTTCACTGTTATCTTTTTTCTGGGCTGTTAATGTTTTGTTAGTGATGACAAACACCTGACTGTATTATTTTGAGGCTTTGGGGTGGTTAATTAAAACTAAGTGATATGTGTGTGTATGTGTGCACAAGTGTGTTCTAAACAGCACAACAGCAAGAGAGCAACAGAGTAACAGAGAGAGAGAAAGAAATTTGTTGCCAAAAGAAATAATTCAAATTACAGTCACTCAGTTGTCATCCCCAATAGTGTGTTTTGAATTTACTTTTTGCTTCATACTTTATTTGTCCCAATATGCAAATTCTATTGCTGAGTAGTGGTGTTGACATTTTATAGTTTCTGGCAATTCCAGAGAAGGCCTTAGCTATTTCTAATCAATTCCATCCAAATAGCCTTAGTTTAAGAGGAAAAAATCAAAAGCCTTACTGTACAATGATCCTGAATTATTTATTTGGGGAGTGAGTTGTTTTTATTCAGCACACTAAGAGTTGGTATTTAACAAAAATGTAGATAAAAAGTAATATTTTTGTCACTTCACCATAGGTGAACCTATCATATCTAATAATATGTATGTCTAATACAATAGCATCTTAGATGGATAAAATCTTAAATATAGCAGCAAAATCAGCAACAACAAAAGCTAAAGATAATAATGTGTATTTATTTGGTGCATGCTGTGTATTTATTACTTTGCTAACTATTCTATGTATATAATCACTCTACGTATTAGGCGACATTCATTGTTCCCAATTTATATTTGAGGAACTAGGGATCATAGTACTTATTTAGTAACTTTCCAAGAGCCATACAGCTACTTTCTGTCAGGGCTGGGGTGCAAAGCTATGCTTCTCCCCACCATATGTGTTGTCTGTAATTTATTTGGTTCCTGGGGCTATCCCTTTGTGTACACACTAGTTTGGGGGAAGGAGACAGCAAGTGGAATAGTTATATTTCGTTACAAAAGCACTTAGCAACTCGTTACAATATAGCTCTAAAATGTCTCAGTTCAATCAACTTCCCCCTTTTCAAACCCATGTATATATTGAGTTTTCTTGTTCCTTTTATGTTGGGCTTATGATTCAGGCAAATCTGAGTTTTGTTTGTTAGTTTTATTGCTTTTCTCCTTTCTGCAGCCTATGAGAGTCTTATTCATGTGAAGGGACACACCTTAAGGCGGTTTATTAGGTATCTTATACAAAGGAGTATCTGCTTTTTTCCATAGATGATACTAAATGCTCAAATTGCCATCCATAAAATTCATTCATTTAGTTAACATATTACAGGCATATTAAAATAGTTATCCCTAAGCACGATGATCCCAAAAATAAAATTTGTTAGGAATAATTAGCTAATGATGATTTCTCATTTATTTTACATAATTTCTTTGTTACAATTTTGTCTTTGCAATAGACATGTTACTAAGACATAGACCTTATGGTTTGTTTTCTGTCACAGGCCTCTCTTTATAGGAAAATGAATTTGTTAACATTGTAGAGATGATTGAAAGTTTCTAATCCCTTAGGATTTTCTTAAAGCAAGATATGCTTAAATATTTTCTTTTAAATATGGAATGCTGTCAAGAGAAACAGAAATGGAGTTTCACCTCTTTCCATCCTTCTAAATACAAGTAAATTCAACAAATATTAAACTGATCTAAAATAGCATGAGTGACCTTCATTTCTCTGTTGTGGTTTTGTCATTTTTGATATGCTTTTCAAGTACTTTATTCACTATGTTTAAGGGACAAATGTCTATGAATGGTTTCCTTCTTTAGTAAATTAGGACGGAACTTTTAAAAATACTAGTCACACAATTGGTGTATTTATGAGTTAGCAGAAAAGAAGCAGAATTACATTTATTGCTCATTAATTTCCAAGTGCACCTAACAGAGTGTCCCTTCCCTGACGCACATATATCACAGCAAGAGCAAAAATGCTACCTTGAGAAATATAAAGAGAATAAATCCTGCTCCCTGTCCTGAGGGAACTCAGGCCTTGTACCCCCTTCCTGCCCTTTCAGCCCACACTCCTTATCACGCTTAGCAGGACTACAATTCTGCGTTTGTGGGAGCAAAACTTAAGTGCATGTAAAAGCTCTCTCCTCTTTCTTATCAAAGGGTAACAGACTTACCATTGGAACCCAGAAGTTCTGACTGTCAATCCAATTGCTTACTAAGTGGTAAGGACTTTACCATAAAGTATTGTGGTTAACTTTGGTGAGCAACAGGACTGGAGACCATGGCTGTTAATTATAAAAAAGATAATTAAAACAGATAAGTGCTTATCATTACTACCACAAAGCCACTAATTGTACAGCATTAATTTACCTAAGCCTTAGCTTCCTCCTCTGTGAAATGGGGTAATAATGATACCTGTTTCATGAGGTTTTGTGCCAGTGAAGTGAGATACTCCAGTAAGGAGCTTACTGTGCTGCCTGGCACATGAGAAGACTCAGTAAATGTTATCATGTTGTTATTATTATTATAGTTTTATTTAATTCATTTCTATTATGTAGAAAAGGCAAAAGAAAAAACTAGAATGCAAGCAGAAAACTGATTTTCATATCTAACTTCATAGTAAGTAAATATATAATTGGTACATTAATAATACATTAAGTTCCTGACAAAATGTCTAATTTAATGAGTATTCAATATCTGTCCAAATACTTTCATCATCTCAAACAGACTGTTCTATTAATTTATGTGATAAATGCTGTGGAGCATCTTCTTTGTGGCTGACATCTTTCTGATTGAAAGATTTGGAATAAAAATAAAATAAATAATGGATTAGCCTATTTATTATTCAAGGTGGCAAAATACCAGCTTTCTATTTCTACAGGAAGGAGTTATTTAAAGGAATCCATTTTCAGAAGCAAAAAGTTCTTTGGAAACCTCACAGTAGTAGTCCTTCAGTTTCTGGAGGTTTCCAGAGCACAGTTCTCTAGTGTTGAGGGGATGTTCCTTCTCAGCTTTTGAACACAGCAAATACAGGGTGACTGGAGGTTACCCATACATGTGAAAAATTGGTGAATTCATATTATATTTCATATATATTTCACATATTTCTCTATACAGATAGATAAATATTTTGTCAATAGTTTGTAAAATTTTGCAATGAATATTTTGTAAATAATTTTTCCATTTTCCCTCTGTGCATATGCATGGCAACCTATTGAATACCCTGTAGAGCTCTCAAAGATGACAGACTTGGGCTCAGCACCTGTGGCTCAATGGGCTAAGGTGCCAGCCACATACACCTGAGCTGGCGGGTTCGAATCCAGCCTGGACCCGCCAAACAATGACAGCTGCAACCAAAAAATGGCCAGGTGTTGTGGCAGGCGCCTGTAGTCCCAGCTACTTGGGAGGCAGAGGCTAGAGACTCACCTGAGCCCAGGAATTGGAGGTTGCTGTGAGCTGTGATGCCACGGCGCTCTGTCTAGGGTGACAGCTTGAGGCTCTGTCTCAAAAAAAAAAAAAAAAAAGCTCACGTTATTAGGAAAGTTGAGGACCACTGTGATATAGTTTCGCTACAGTTAAAGAGAATATGGGAAAGAGGGAGTGTCTAATCCATTGGTTCTCCACCTGTGGGTCGTGCCCCGTAGGAACTGTATTATAGGGCTGCGGCATTAGGAAGGTTGAGAACCGCTGGTCTAATCAAAGAAGGGCAGCAGGGTCTTCTCTCTTGCTGTGAATTGTCTGCTCACATTTTCCCAGTGCCTGCTAACACCAAATTCGGCCTAGAAACAGTGGTTCAAAAGAACGGTCAAAAAAGACACAAACAAACAAACAAACAAAACCCCAAAGAACAGTCAGCACTAGGGTTTTGAAGAAGCAGGTCCAAGTGGGAGGTGCGGGACTCAGGGTCCAAGTTCCTGGGAAGCAGCAGGACCCCTGGATGGGATGAGTACATTACAAGTGTGGTTGCGACCATCCCTCCCTCACTCTTGGAAAAAGCCAACAGGTGAGTCTTGGGGAATGTCACACCCATCTGTGAATTTCCTTTTCCTCTTGACGCTTATATATTTCTGCTCTGAATTGAAAAAAAAAGTCCCACTGTGGTGGCTTTGATTTCACTGTGGTTTTGGGTGTCAGGCTAGTCCGTTTAGTATCTGGTTAGTGGTGAGAAACCAGCTGCCTCTCCAGGCAAAGGAAGGAAGGCCCCGGGCTGGGGACATGTCCTTCCTCCCCATTGCGTGGCCTCCGTCGCTCCCACGGCTGCCTGGAGGGATGTGGCTCAGGCTGAGAGCACCTCCAGGATATGGGGCTGCTCAGGGGGCCTGAGAAGTTGAAGGCAGGGGCCAGTAGGTCAGATGAGGACCAAGGTTGGTGTGAGCAGTGAATGAGGGGCCACAGGGTTTTGTCAGGGGCCGGACAGGAGGTTCGGCTGCTGCTCAGGTCCCAGGGAAGCAGAACTCCCCCAAGGACTGGCGGGAGCTTTCCTCGTGAGAATGTGGCTGAATCTTCCCTCCTTTGCATCTGTCCTGGAAATGCGAGGCCTTGTGTCTTTGAATCCTCCCTTTCCTGATGAGTTGGAATAGTAGTCAGAATCTCTGGGTGCCTTCCTCTGCCTCCTTCCTAAGCTCATGGCTGGTCAGTGACTGACCACGCTAGTATTTCTTGCTTTTCAAATGTGGAAATTAGAAATAGCCTTTCTGGAAAACAGGGCTGGATCGGGAGGCCTGACACCAGCCGTGTCCCTGATTGTGTGACCTTGCAGTCACTGTGGGAGTGCTGTGGCGCGTCATGCAGGTCCCTGTTTCAGACTGAAGCCTTAGTCCCCCGACTTCGGCTCACAGCTGGACTCATCTGTGAGAACTTCCCTGGGCCTCAGGCACCGATTCCTAATGGGGGTGATTTTACCCCATAGGGGACCATTTGGGAATGTCTAGTCATTTTTGTTTGTCATGGCTGAGGCTGGTGCCACTGGGATATAGTGGGAAGAGGCCAGGACGCCCCTCGATATCCTACAACTCACGGACAGTATCCTATTAACGGAGAGTCATCCAGTCTGTTGCAAAGATGTGGAAACAGTGCCCTTCACCCCATGAGTGGGTGGTATATGTTTACCATGGAATATTATTTAGCCATAACAAAGATGGAGACCTACGGTCTTTGGGAACCACTTGGATGGAATTGGAGAACGTTCTCTTATCTGAAGTGTCTCAAGAATGGAAAAGCAAACGTGCTCTACTAAATTGGAACCAATTGATCAACACCTACACGTTCATCCAGAAGCCGCCTCCATGAAATTCAGGTTGGGAGGAGGGGGAGGGGGGCGGGTAAATCCCCACATGGGTGTACATTGCACAGAATGTATAACGCACACTTTCTGGGCAAAGGGCACACCGGCAACCCTGGCTTTAACCTTACAAAAGCAAACTGTGTAACCAAAACCTATGTGCCCCATAATAATCTGAAATTCATAAGAAAAGAAAAACAAAGAATTATCCAGCCCAGAATGTCAAAAGTGCTGAGGTTGAGAAGTGCCACCCTGAAGGGGGTCCCGGTGCCCGAGATGAAACTCCTCCCTCTCAGGCAGGCGTCCCCTCTGACAGCTTGTGGGGGGTCACATAGATTTAGCCCCTTGTTTCAATTCAGGGCCAACACACAACAGGCCACCCCGGCTGTAGGGTTCTCTGTGGGGCTGTCAGAGACCGCGGAGGCTGTGTCCCAGTCTCCCGCACCCCCATCCCGCTCTGTTCCCTCCCAGGCACTGTTCTTGAGGGACACTCCCCAGAAAACCTGCACAGGAATCTCCATCTCTGCAGCCGAGACGGGGTGGGTGTCAGCTGTGCTGGGAACAGACCCCGCTGCTCCCACCTGCTTCCTGTCCACAGCCGCCCCCCCCATCTCTTTTTGTGTGTTCACTTGTCCCACGGAAACAAATATACCAGAAAACAGTGGAGGAGTCAGTCCCCGCCCCCGCCCCCTTTGACATACCTTCCAAACTGAGGCAGATTTCACCTGTTGACATCTATTAGTAACTTGTGACGGGGAAGTGCTGACCATATCAATGCCCCTCTCCCATTGTGACATAATAATGAGTGTGAATGGGACGGGAGCCTGAGAAGGTGACCGCCAGTGGGAGGTGCGGGAAAGCGGCTCCGCCCCGAGACCCAACCCTTCCCCAGCCCTTCCCCACCGGCTGGACCACGGGGTGACTGGGGTGACGGTGGAGACTGGCCCTGTCACCTGGAAGCGTCATGCTGACTGGTCAGAGCGGTGGGACAGAAGGCACTTGGGTCCCTGATGGTTGTGGTGCCAGCAGACAGAGGCTGGGCCACTTTTCAGGACTTTTATGTGACAGATAAATAAACTTTTTTCTCATTAAACTTACCGTTTTGGAACTCTATTACGGCACCCAAACCACAGCCTAAACTGTGGATAGCCTTAACGTACAAGCATCATGTTAAAAGGCTGGCAGTAAAGATCCACTATTTTTGGTAATGTACATTAGTTACATTTTTATTTTCCATTTTTAAGATATCCACATAATTTGACAATTGCACCCCTGCTGTCTATGTAATACTTCTAGCCAGCTGGGAGTGGGAGTGAGTGTATCAGAATCCTTCACACAATTGGTTGAAAACACTCACACTCAGACCTTTCTTACAGAAATTGCACTTTGCCCTTGGGGTGGCTTATGTTTCAGGTGTTTTGAACACTTAGAACAAGGCATGCAGCTCTGATCTGCTGTTGGATGTGACCTTGCTCCTTCAGGGACACATGGAGCAGGAACTCAATAGATTTATTTCAAATAACTACATGAAATTTCTGGGATTGGGGGTGTAGTGGATGCCATGGAAGTTTTTCTCCCTTTTTTAGTTGCTAAGTTGACAGCTCTTCCTGAGAACTTGGAGGGCAGGCCTTGTGTTCTTAGGCAATGAAGATACACATTTGTGAGTTTTCAAGAGGGCAGAAAAGAGTAAGAGCAAAGATAGCTTGAACGCCATCACTTTCTTTCAACAGATACATTTTATTTTATTTTATTTTATTTTTGAGACAGAGCCTCAAGCTGTCACGCTGGATAGAGTGCCGTGGCATCACAGCTCACAGCAACCTCCAATTTCTGGGCTTGAGCAAGTCTCCTGCCTCCGCCTCCCAAGTAGCTGGGACTACAGGCGCCTGCCACAACGCCCGGCCATTTTTTTATTGCAGCCGTCATTGTTGTTTGGCTGGCCCAGGCCGGATTTGAACCCACCAGCTCAGGTGTACGTGGCTGGTGCCTTAGCCTGTTGAGCCACAGGCGCCGAGCCAATATATACATTTTAAAATGGTGTTTGAAAATCTGAGACTCCCCATAGACATTCAGATGTATTTAATATTTAAATAGGGACCAAATTTTTCTCCCAGCCTCTAAGCTGCAATTGGGATGACTTGCTGTTCTCTCATGCCTCCCTAATCATCCCTGAAAGTCCTGCTCCCCATTTGGGGAGGGACATACTAACTAAAACAGGAACTTTTCCCTCCTGGAGATGTAGTCATGATCAAAACTCCTCCCTCTAATTCACCTTCCC
>CAUYRH010041691.1:0-82693 GCA_963574655.1 Perodicticus potto | reverse complement strand
TCAAGCTGTCACCCTGGATAGAGTGCTGTGGCATCACAGCTCACAGCAACCTCCAATTCCTGGGCTCAAGCGAGTCTCTTGCCTCCGCCTCCCAAGTAGGTGGGACTACAGGAGCCTGCCACAACGCCCGGCCATTTTTTGGTTGCAGCCGTCATTGTTGTTTGGCGGGCCCGGGCTGGATTCGAACCCGTCAGGTGTACGTGGTGGCGCCTTAGCCGTTGAGCCACAGGCGCCAAGCCAAAAGTCGTACATTCTTGATAAAAAACGTTATCAACAGTGTCATTAATAACATTTATCTCTCACTTCATCACACAGTTCTTTCATAAGACAAACTTGTAATTGGGGATATACAAACAGAATATACTCTAACCACACCAAATCCAAACACATAAGTTTGACAGAAATACACTTGCAATTTTTTTTTTATGTATTAAGACAGTGAAAAATGGAAGAACTCTAGCTAGTAGTATGTAGGGGAAAAGGTCTAATGGCTTTACTTAACAGGCTTATAATATTTGATATAACTGGGTAATGGAACTTCTGAAAAAGTACCACTAAGACCATGTACCTCCATGTGCAATGTCTAAATTAGCAACTATAACCTTAGGCAAATCACAAATGATAACCATAATGAAAAGCCTGTTTTCTCATTTGTAAATAAGGATAACACTTACCCTATTAGGCATTTTTATAAAAGGGCTTTATAAATATAAAGGAAAATGCAAGTATTAGTAATAACAACAGCTGTAATAAAAAAGTAGATCTACTGTCTGATCACATGTGAATTATCCAATTGTGAATTTCATATTTTAAGAAAGGCAATGTCAAGTCAAAATAAGTATAGAGAACTAAACTATAAGAGAAATGAAAATCATGTTAAATGTGGGATGGTTGAAAGACCTGATGATGTTTGATGTACATCTAAAAGTTACTAGACAAGTTGTACCTGCTTACATGTACTTAACAGAAAACAGTCAAGAAGTATAAATGGGAAAAAAATTTTTAACTATTACAAGTTGAAAAACAACATTCTAACCATTACAAGTTGCCCTAAAGAACTCTCTCCCTAGAAAACTATTAAGTTCCTGAAACTTAGTAGTAGTACACACAGAATTCTTTAAAAGCAAGTATTTTATAGACTTTCTGAATTATGTGTGTTTCATGGAAGATTTACCAATATTTTATAGAGATTTGTATCACAAATGAGGAATTTGTGATGTAAGAAAAGTATTACTAGGTGACATTTTTAAAAATGGGTAGTTTGGAAAAACAAGAGCCAAGGGCTGATGATTTCTGAGCTCAGAGGGAAAAAAAAAGACAAAACCCCCCCCAAATAATCATGCAATAGGATTCTAACAATGAACACCATAAAGGGAACCAAGTTCCTGATTAAATGCTTCAAAAAATCCAGATGTAACACAAAGCAGATCCATGCTTTGCAAGCCTGCAGAAGTAGAATCACTCTCTCAACCATCAATTTTCACTCAACATTTATTAAATATCTTTAATTTTCTCTGGAGCTTGATGTTATAACATTTTCTAGCAGCCTCCTAAATGCCATGCTATTCTGCCTCTTTGTTTAGGGGCTAGTCAAGTGAAGTCTGCTTGTTTCTTTATTTCTTTAGTGGATCACTGGAGGTTGGCCATTCCAAATGAAGTGATAGCTTTTTGTTGTTTAGTGCCAATAAAATAATTTTATCTGGATAGGAGGTTCCACTTTAGGCTTGCATTCAGATCAAAGTATTTTGCTGTCTATGTGGCAAGTCCCCTTATGGTTACAAAAAATTCCTAAGACTTCTGATGTTCATAATTTTCCAAATTAAAAGATTCTCCAATTATCTGGAAGTTATATAAAACAACAAACCAAGTCCTTTATTTCACTTGATTATACAGCCCACTTTTATTTCAATAGAGAAGATCAGTCAGTATCAGCCCTTTCTAAAAGATGGCTCCTATCAGTACAGAATTATCTTAAGTGTTTAACTCAAAGTAACAAAAATCTCAAATAAGACCCGCAATATTATACTTTTCTGAAATATAATTTTAATCGACATACCCCTCACGACTCAGTTATGAGCTTCATTTGTTAGTTATTGAAAAGATGACTTACTTTATTTAACTTCAGAAAATAATACAACTTTCTTATTATTTTATACTAAAACTAAATGAACCATTATGGGTATAAACATGGTGGTAGACATTTCCAACACAAAAGACCAAGTACATTTCTTCAGGAGTTCTTTCTTTTTATACCAGTTACCCAAATCAAGAGATAGTTGCTAAGGTTGTTTGGGGATTTTTTTTTTTAAATGCTTTTTAAAACAAGCATATCTATTTTGAAATTTAACTACTTTAGTCATATGAATTGTGGTTAAAATAAGGACTGGAGGAAATTTAAATGCACATTATTAAGTGAAAGAGGCCAATCTGAAAAGGCTGCATGCTCTATGATTCCAAGTACATGATATTCTAGAACAGGAAAATCTATGGAGGCAGTAAAAAGACCAGTGGTTTCCCAGGTGTTATGGGGGAAAGAAGAAAGGATCAATGTTAGGAACACAGAAGACTTTTAGGTAATACAGATTAGTTTTACAATAAAACTACCCTGTGTGATACTATAATGGTGGACACCTGTCATTATAAGTTTGTTCTAACTCATACATGTACAACACCAAGAGTGACCCCTAATGTAAATTATAAACTCTGGGTTATAATGATACATCAGTATAGGTTCATCAATTTTGCTGTGAACCTAAAACACATCTAAAAAATAAGTCTATGTTTTTATTAAGACAATTTTGGTTTTTATTTCTTCTTGTTATCTATGCACATACTAGAGGAAATAAAAACTTTTTGGCTTCCAATTTTTTTTTATAATTATTATTATTGTTTAATTAAATCATAGCTGTGTACCTTAATGCAATCATGGGGTGCAATGTTCTGGTTTTAGCTTCTAATTTTCAAATGATGTTTCAATTTAAAAAGAATTAGTCTTATTTTTTATTTATTTTTTTAGAGACAGAGTCTCACTATGTCATCCTCAGTAGAGTGCTGTAGCATCACAGCTCACAGCAACCTCTAACTCCTGGGCTTAGGCGATTGTCTTGCTTCAGCCTCCTAAGTAGCTGGGAAGACAGGCGTCCGCCACAATGCCTGGCTATTTTTTGTTGCAGTTTGGCCGGGGCCAGATTCAAACTCGCCACCCTAGGTATATGAGGCCAGCACTCTGCTCACTGAGCCACAGGTGCCGCCCAAAAGAATTAGTCTTAAGAACACATCCTTTCCAGACTTACAAAATATGATAATTCTGTGGAGGATGGCATTTCAAAAGATCATGATGAATAATTAAATACTCACTACCAGTCCACTAACAGGGCTTAGCTTAAAAAATTATTTAACATATATAACTATTTAAATAATCATTCTTAGGTATTATTTATTATAGTTGAATTAGAAACAGACTGCCAGAGATGGTCTTGACAAAACTAATTCTCACCTTTTTTTTTTCTTTTTTGAGACAGAGTCTTACTCTGTCACCTTGGGTAGAGTGTGTGGTGTCACAGCTCAGAGCAACCTCAAACTCTCAGGCTCAAGTGATCCTCTTGCCACAGCCTCTCAAGTAGCTTGGTCTACAGGCACCTGCTACAATGGCTGACTAGTTTTTCTATTTTTAATAAAAACTGGGTCTTGCTCTTGCTCAGGCTGGTCTCAAACTCCTGAGCTCAGGCAATTCACCTGCTTTGGCCTCCCAGAGTGCTAGGATTACAGGAGTGAGCTACCATGCCCAGCCTGAATTCTTATTCCCAAAGAAGGAAGGTAAGAAGAGTACATACATTTTCCAATACAAATAAGAAGCTGCAATATTCTTATTTCAGATACACTGGAGTTTTATACTGACTTAGAATTAACATATAATTTTTTTTTTTTTTTTTGCAGTTTTTGGCCAGGGCTGGATTTGAACCCGCCACCTCCGGCATATGGGGCCGGCACCCTAATTCTTTGAGCCACAGGCACCACCCTAGAATTAACATTTTAGTGAAAACACTGTCTTTATTAAAAATCACATTGTAAAACTTGGAATTTTAGTCATATTGTTTAAATGTATTAAGTGATTTTTTTTAAAGAGCTAGAATTAAAAAGTTAGGGAAACTGAGTAATGCCAAAGTTTTACAATGTCCCAAATCTTTACCAACTCAAACTACTGACTTAAAATTTAAACAGTACAGTGCCTATTCCTTAATCAACTCCTCCGGACTATTTTTTCTATTTAAATGTGCTGTTTTGATTTAAAAGGGGGTGGTGGTGGTGGAGAAAATACTCACTTAAAAGCCAGTTTGGAAATAAGTGAAAGGCTAGCAGAATGGTTATTGGAGAGATAAAGAGAGTCTGATACTCTTCTAACCAAGTATAGAGTCTGAGAAAACACTCAGCAGGCTGATGCGAAGAGTGCTCTCTCCTCTGAAAAGGGAAACTTCAGGGCTGTCAAGGACCCAGCAGGGAAATCATGTGGGTAGTGTACATTAAGAGCTAGGCATGACCTCCCTGCTAATTTAAGTTACATAGGGAAGAAGACAATTTCTGCCTTGTCCAAAGAAAGAAAAAGAAACTGGATAGGGACTTGAGCACAAACTGTTAAGACCCATGGTTGTCAAGAACTAAAACTTGAAAGCTTGTTATAAAACAAAGACAGCAGGGCTTTGTGTATTTATTTAGAGATACATAACATCCTTGTTTATTTTAATGATATGCTTCATTCCAATTAATCACCTACCATTTAAAATACAGATGAGGTTTTAGGAGATTACACCCATGAACACTGCTAGACCAAGTCAAGACATGTTACATTTGTCTGAGAACAGGGGAAATATAATTAGGTTAATTATTGAATGTTAACAGTTTAGAAGTAAAAAGAAACATACCTAGTAGCAAATCTTACCCTAACTGGGGATTGGGAACATACTACACATACATCAGCAATCCATGATCATCAATTTTAATAAAAACCAACATTTTTAACAGGCAAAACCTAAGTGGAACAATGGCTGTAACCAAACACTCAATTTAAGATCATGAGAAACAAACTTTCCTAATAGGTGGAGGAAGTCATAACCCAGAGTCTCTTTTACTGCTAGCTGGGTAGCCAACTTACTGCTTCCATCTCTGCTTCTTGCAAATGCCAACATATAACAAGACAATGTTTAAAAACATGCCCCTAACATTCTAGAATTTCAGTATACAGGAGTGACAACCGAGTGTAAACACTGGTACAGTCATTGGGACAAGATCTCACCATATGAAGAAATAGCATTAAGTTACAAAAGTTGATTAGAGTCAGTTTTCTTGCATTTCTTCTTAAAGATAGTGATGGTATTATCATCTTTAAATCCTTGTAGAGCTTTCCCTGATTCACTACGTCAAAAACAACAACCTCCTTGATTGAAAACAATGGAGGGAAGGGGGAGATGGGCTACATGGTGTAGCACTGGGCAGCTCTTCTTCAAAGATGAATGAGAGATCATATCTTTAGTATCATCACTATAAAGTTTTTTCAATGTGTAATACATACATTGAAGATGTCACCAATCCAAGGGTTATGTGTAGTTGTCCTTAAACCCTCTTTGGTATTGCAGAAAAATCCTGGGTAAATTATATTCCATCTCTGTTTTACTCTTTTAGTTCTAATATTGATATTTATGTAATTACTGTAAGTTTACCTTAAAAGTACCTGCAAGGTTATAATTTTTTCCCCTACTAAAGTTGCTCCAAGACCACTGGGCCATATTTAACACAGGCTGCTTTGACAACGTGCAGAATCTGTGATAATAGCTGCCAGTCAATGGTCATTTTGAAAGCCTCAATTCATTACTTGCACTGAAATTCACAGTTGAAAGCTCTTGACTTAAGAGAACTACTATAACTAAACTGCAAAACACAACGTTTCGGGAAGAGATGAATCATGAATTTCTAACTTTTTTCTTTACTGAATTATAAGTATGAAAGCTAATTCAAATAGTGTGGGCTAAAAAACTTTAAATTGTTAAAATTTGACTATAGACAAACCACAATCCTTCTCAGTCTTTACTATGATCATTATCTAGTCTTTAAAGGAAAGATTATTAAAGACTCCATCTATTCACAGCTTTAAAGTGTCATGATTCCAATACAGAATTTTTTTTAATATTTAAGATCTATTTTATTGCAATTTTCAAGTAAGCAACATATTATTATTAACTGTAGTCAATACACTGCACAACAGATCTCTTTCACTTATTCTTCCTATCTGAAATTTTGGAAATTTTTTCTTGAATTATTCTTTTCTTAGGTTTTCCCAGAGTGTGACATAGGATGTATATGCTTAATAGTAGTGGAATTTGATAAGAAAAAGCTATGAAAATATTTGTTCACATCAGACAAAACATGACCAGGGAGAGGTGGGCACCAGTACTCTAACCTCAATGCATTTAAATAGGGTCTTGTTTCCTTAAAAAATGTTTAGAGAAAAACAACAAAGATATGACATTTAACCTGAAGATATGAATTGATTATAACACAGCAGAAGTAAATACATGAAAAGTCAAAGAGAAAAGGCCTAAGATGTCTTCCTCTGCTACATTCACAAAGTGAAGGATTTAACTGAAAATACACTTCATATACAAACTGGCACACATGCACTTGCTTGTGCAAGCTGCCCATGGTACACAGAAAGGGAGGCTTAGAGTTTACCCTTTGCTAAGCAAACATTCTTTCTAATGCTAATTAAACATTACAAAGACAGTAAGACTATTATTTCCATTTCAAAACTATTCAGAAAGTTGCTTCAAACATTTTTATTTACTCAAGAAGGCAATTCTTCTAAGGGTCTCTTGCTTAGAGGCTCCACGCCTTTTTTTTTTTTTTTAAGAGCAGGGTACAAAAGTTGCTTAATCCACAAACTTAAGTTAAAACAGTATGGCTATACAGAAGTATGGAATATTTTAAAGTTTAACATTTGACTTTTAGCCTATTGAGTCTAGAAGCAGCTGCTACCACACAGCCCCAGCAAGGAACAGGCCAATATTCGTACAGCTGGTGTGGGTTACTTATTCTGCTATTTTAACATGGAGATGGTAAGAATGGGACTGGGGCACTGAACTGAACACTTTAAAATAGTTAATTGTATGTTATGTGAATTTCCCTTCTATAAAATCAAAGAAAGGTACTGAGTACTTTGAAGGCTTTATAAATTACATAGAGGGAAAAAGCTTTTTAGGATGTTGCTTTCTATCAGCACAATAGTGGGTCTGAGCACCAAACAGGAACTGGAACAACAAAATTGTTCTAAGCACAGTGTGTTCCATGGTTGGCTTAGAGCTTCCAGGAACCTTTAGTTTAGAATAAAGGTGAAGTGGACTAAGACAGTGAAGATCATAGTTGCCTTAAGAAGTGTGGTCAAGAGGAACAGGGAGAAAATGAATTGGTTCTTAAGGTCAACAATTTCAAGCTGTTTTGAGAAACTTCTGGGTACTTTAATCCAATTCCCAAGTGGCTTCAACTACTCAGGCTTGCCTTCAGTTCTAGGTACCTAGCAGGCATAAAATAGATTTTTGCACAACTCAAAACCCAAGGAAGCCTCTCTAAAAGGCCATGAAAACAGAGTAGACTCTCCTCTTAGTGAATTAACTCCTGCACCACCAAGATTGATTCTTTGGGAATAGCTCTTTATTAAGGAAGCTGTAGGTTTGTATGGCCAGCAATGTAAGGCAGCTAGAATTATAACTCACGGGGTAGTAAGAAGGTTCAAGGAGCAATGGCTTTTCAATTCATCAGCCTGGTTTCACAAACACAGTGTCCTTGAGCAATGATTTACAATTTAAAGCACATTCACTTTTAAATGTCACAGTTGATATCTCAGCTGACATATATGAAAATAAGTCCAGTGAGTTTAAGAATATGTTAGGGTCAAGCAACTAAAGTTGGCTTCCAATCTAGGAATATTTGCTATTACTTGAATAATAAGAAGAAATATTCTACAGTTGGCTCTAGGTATCCATGGGTTCCACTACTGTGGATTCAACCAAATTGGAATAGAAAATATTTTTAAAAATTGTGTCTTTTTCAAACATGTACAGACTTTTTTTTCTTGTTATCAGCATCTAAACAATTTTTTTTTTTTGGAGACAACAGTCTTATTTTGTCACCCTCGGTAGAGTGCCGTGGGGTCATAGCTCACAACTACCTCAAACTCTTGGGCTCAAGCGATTCTCTTAAGTAGCTGGGACTATAGATGCCCACCCCAATGCCCAGCTGTTTTTAGACACGAGATTTTGGCTCTTGCCCCGGCTGGTTTGAACTTGTAGGCTCAGGCAACCTACCCTCCTGAGCCTCCCAGAAAGCTGGGATTGCAGACCGCACCCAGCCTAGCATCTAAACAATTTAGTATAACAACTATTTACATAACATTTACGTTGTATAAGAGAAGACCTAATGATTGGGAGGATGTGCATGAATCATATGCAAATATTACAACATTTAATATCAGGGACTTGAGCACTCCAGGATTTTGTTATCATTGGGGCTCTTGGAACCAATCCCACCTGGATGCTGAGGGACGACTGTATAGAACATCTTCATCCTACTCTACCACACTTCAGCACATTTTCCTAAAGGTCACACCCTAAATATACAAAATACAAGAACCAAGAGGACATTAGCTCAATAATTTGTAGATTTTATTTCTTCACATAGTATATTCTTTTTGAGGAAAAATTATCAAGATGTTTTTATAACCTGTTCTGATATGTCTGAATTTCTCCCTTCTCTTTACCAATATGTGGCTTTTAATTCTTACTTGCTATCGAAATAAAGAATGCCTAATCCAACTATGTAAGAAGAGATACATTCCCTTTAGAGGTGGAAGCCTATGTTTAAATAAAGCTTTCCAGTTTGTTTGGGAGCTTGGGAGAGGCTAGCTCCTCTATAATATGGACTCCTTAACTACCAGACTCATCACATCCTATACCCAAACCCAGTGTCTAAACCTTTCACATGATAAATAACATCTCCACTAATTAATCCCTTGCACTCACTAGGGCTTACTTACGCTTGTCTCACTTCATCCTTGGCCTTTCCTAGACCTTCTTCAGCATTCTGCCTCCATGTCAACCCATCATCATGCTTTGGGGAAGGCAGTTTTCCCTCAGATCATTTTCAACTCACAGAAAACCTGACTCAGGATTTTCCAGGTAATATCATGCTTTCTACAATTCTCTCTTAAATAGTTTGACTTCCCACATTCATGAAAAGACTGGAGGGAGATGGGGCACAGAAGAGCCCATGAGAGGTAGCCAGCCATCTTTCCGATTTCTAGGGCTAAGGTTAGACATCTACCTACCATCCTTTCATCATTTAACACTTAGTGGTCACCACACTGACCATCTCCTTAGTTGTCAATACCTTAATAACACTAACCTGTTCTTTGTCCTTATGAAAATCTAAAATCATTCAACTCCTTTCCAAATCACTCAGACCATTGGTTCACAGGACATTGCCTTATTGGACTCTTTTTGCCCACAGATTAGGTATTTCAATGTGGTCTTCTTGAATATTGTTATGTCCTTGCCTTCACCTTCTAACTAAACACTCAATATTTACTTTTTTCAACTCCTAATGCTTTAAGCTAAACCCTGGGACCATATAAAGCCATACATATTTGAACTCTAAAAGTCTTTAAGCTGATAGCAATCCTTTCACTTATTTCTAAAGCACTTCTGGGCTACTAACTCATCTTTCATACATTTTCAAACAAAAACACATTTTTATAATTATTAAGCCCCTCATCTATTCTTATTTTCTCTAATCTTGTTTTCTTTTTCCTTGATCTTCTCATTGTTTTTATAAATCACAGAGAAAGATATGGCCTACCTTTCTTCCCCTCTCCTTTTTGAAATAACAAACAATTGGAGGGGAGTAGTTTGTTTTTCTTTTCTTTTGAGCCACAGTCTCGCTTTGTTGCCATTGGTAGAGTGCCATGTCACAGCTCACAGCAACCTCCAGCTCTTGGGCTTAGGAGATTCTCTTGCCTCAGCCTCCCAAGTAGCTGGGACTACGGGCACCCACCGCAACACCCAGTTGTTTTTTTTGTTGCATTTTGGCCAGAGCTGGGTTCGAACCCGCCACCCTCAGTATATGGGGCTGGCGCCCTACTCACTGAGCCACAGGCGCCGCCCCTGTTTTTCTTTTCTTTTCTTCTTCTTCTTTTATTTTTTTTTTGAGAAGGAGCCTCAAGCTGTTGCCCTGGGTAGAGTGACATGGCATCACAGCTCACAACAACCTCCAACTCCTGGGCTCAAGTGATTCTCCTGCCTCTGCCTCCCAAGCAGCTGGGACTACAGGTGCCCACCACAACGCCTGGCTATTTTTTGGTTGCAGCCATCATTGTTTGGCGGGCCTGGGCTGGATTCAAACCCGCCAGCTCAGGTGTATGTGGCTGGCACCTTAGCTGCTTGAGCCACAGGCACCGAGCCTTGTTTTTCTTTTTTTAAGATAGGAGGTCTTGCTATGTTGCCCAGGCTGGCCCTGACCCTCCTGCCTCAGCCTCTTGAGTAGCTGGGATTACAGGTGCAAGCATAGTGCCCCGGGGCCCATCTCTTATAAAGCACAGCCTCATCTCAGAAGCTTATCTCCTCCTACCACTTGAAGACATCGGCTATCCTACTGAATTAGTCTGTCTTCTTTAAAACACTTCTGATCCCTTCCTCAATGGTTTCTATATGGTCTGCATTTAAATATTTAGGTCTTTCCCTTATGAAGGCAGTACCTTCTAAGACCTACCAACTATCTAGCAGGAATCCTGTTTCTCTTCACCTTTGCTGCCAAATGTCTTAACTAAGTGACTGTCGCATCCATATTCATGACATTTCCTCATTAATCCTAAAAATCTGGCTTCCATTTTGCACCTCTCTATGAGAAGTTACATTTTTAAAGAACACCAGAGACCTAGCCAAACCCAAAGACCTTTTCTCAGATCTCATGCTTCTAATTTCTAATTCACAATTTCTTCTCCATTGCAACTATTTCTGTTCTTATTTGTACTGGTCAGCAATGACATACTGGAATTGCTTTCTAAGTGGTCTGAATAGCAATCAATCTATTACCAGATAACTCTACTTTTTTTTTTTTTTTTTTAAAGACAAAGTCTCACTCTGTCAACCTGGATAGTGCCATCACATACTCACAGCAACTTCAAATTCTTGAGCAATTCTCTTGTCTCAGCCTCTCGAGCAATCAATCTATTCCCAGATAACTCTACTTTTTTTTTTTTAAAGACAAAGTCTCACTCTGTCAACCTGGATAGTGCCATCACATCATAGCTCACAGCAACCTCAAACTCTTGAGCAATCCTCTTGTCTCAGACTCTCGAGTACCTGGGACTACAAGTGCGTGCCACTATGCCTGGCTAGTTTTTCTATTTTTAGTAGAGACAGGGTCTCGTTCTTGCTCAGGCTGGTCTCGAACTCCTAAGCTCAGGCAAGCCACCTGCCTTGGCCTCCCAGAGTGCTAGGAATACAGGTGTGAGCCACCACGCCTTGCCTGGATTACTCTTCTTAAAATGGTACAATCAAGTTACAGGTTTGCTAAAGAAGCTATAGTTCTCTACCACTGATCACATCCACCTTACAACTAAACTCTTCTTCCTAGCTTTAAAGGCTTTAAGGACACTTATTCCCGCTTGCCTGCACCCGTATACCTCAGTTGAGTCTATCACCTTTCTGTCCTTCTCTTCCAACTCCTACAGACCATGTTAATTTCTGCCTCGGGTCCCAGGTTCAATCTGCATCATTTACTGTCCTGATTTTCTCCTGCCTTCATCTACATTTAAGCCATCTTTCAAAGTCAAAAAGTCCCACTCTTTTTATATAGCTTCTCCCTGTACTAGTCCACAACAACTTTCTCTAACTCCTGCCTTTACTTTTGTATCAGCATAGTGTCTGATTTGTTCACTGAACATTTCATATGTAAATACCTCCATCTATTATTGTCATTTATCTAGCACAAGGAGGCACACAGTACATGTGCGTTCAGATAGAAATAGCACTGAGGGCAGGACTATCTTGACACCGGATAATCTGACTTTGGCCAATTTTGTAACTTTGTAGAATTAAGACATAATGTATCATTGTTTGAGGTTATCACTTCTTGACAGAATAATTAAGGAAAAAGTCACAGATTTGAGAAGACTTCACGATCAAACAAGCAATGCAAAATATCCAAAACCTTGCAACACAGGATAAAATGTCCCTGAGTGAATATGTATACATAAATAACTTGGTGGTCTTCACTCTGTAAGATTTCAATACACCCGAAATTTGTTCATTTCTCTCAGCTTTCTCAGGCAATGGAAATGTGGGAGTGCCTCCCTATAGACCTGTGTCACAGCAGAAGACAGTTCTGGCAGTCTTGGTGCTTAGAATACCATACAAATAGAAGGAGCAATGTCAGTAGGAATGTGCACAGACAAAATGCATTAAAGTTGTTTTCTTTAAAAGAACACATACATAAAAGGTTCAAGTGTACTCAATTCCCAGGGAGCTAAGAGACATGAGCGTACACATGCATAGATGTCTTTCTCATTAAGGTTTTCCCAGCTCCTTCCAAAGTATAACGTATTTTAAAATTTGAAGTGTAAGCACTTAACACTCTTTGTTTGCCACCATTAGAGTGGTTAATCATAGGAGTCTGGACTGCTATGGTAGTTCTTGTGATTAAAATATATCAAGAGCTGACCTGATAGAAATAATGTGAAATAAAACTGTCATTAGGCTGTTATCCTTAGTGAGAGGCTTTGTATTTTATTCAACCTTGTATCCCTTAGATCTAGCTCAAGTCACTACACAGAACAGGTACTAAAATATCTCGTTAGTGTTTTGTTGAACTAAGGGAAACTATACAAAGTAAGAGCTGGAAAACCCAAAATGCAACACAATGAAAAGGAAAGCATTATTAATCAGAAAATACTTTCTCATGAAATCTTTAAAAAGCAAAGAGGAACCTGACATTCATCACACAACTAAAATCATTCAGTAACAGACTCTTTCTCATATCGTGGCACTGAAAACATTGCAAACCCTGGTTTTTCCTTGCCATCAAACCCTTCACAGACCTGATAACTAAAAATGGACACATGTAATGGATAAAAAAGGGACATGCATACACACCCACAGTTTTGCATGTACTTTTGGAGTGCTGAGTTCTAAAAATTCTTGTGTTAAGGAAAAAACTAGTCACTTTATGAAGATTAAGGACTTAAAAGTACATAAAGTTTCCCTTCACTTCGTGATGGAACATGTAGAAATGTATCAAAAATAAACGTGAAGTTTTTCAAGAATTTCTCATTCCTTGCCATCACTTTGGATTCAATTTGCTTGCTCAGTTAAATGGTATTTTCTTTTATGTGTTCTGTCATTTCATCTGTAAGATTAACTATGACTATGATTTTTAAGATTTCTTCTTTAAAAAAAAGTACTAAATAAAATAGTAAACAAAAAGGTGAGGTTTACAAGGTCTAGGAATTACAAAGTAAGTTAAAAGATTATCTTTAGCCATTTTATGTAAAAATTTAGATAATGAAATATTGTTGCCCAAGAAGCATTTTCCTTATTTATGTTGTGCCTAGAAGAAGAAGCAGGGAGAAGCAGACAGGGAGATACCTTTGAGACGCTATTCAGTGACCTGCCAAGTCTGGGAAAACTATCTGACAGTTTTTCTGCACTGGCTATGAATGAGAAAGGACAGGGAAAGCTACCAGGAAAAAAGCCTTATTTTAGAGGTGTATCTCTCAACACCAAGAAGTGAGTAAAATAAGAACTATCCATATGGCTTTGCAAGAATATCCAGACAATGAAAGGGTTACACTGAAGGCTATAGAAAGCTCTGAGCTAGTGTAACCATCAGGACAAGGAGCCAGAGTTTGTTAACAAAGCCCAGGAGCCTCAGCCCCACAGGAGATGTAAGTGAAGTCTCTGCCTCTCAGAGCAAAAATGAAAACCATAATTAGATTTGATATAATAAAAGCCTGATGTTTATTGACTCTATACTATTTTATTGGTATTTTCTACATTGGTAATTTTCTTGCAATGTCTTAAAGTCACTTCTAAATAGAAATCAGAGATTGATACTTATGCTGAATTCTACAAAAAAAAAAAAAAATTAAATGGCTATACTGCACCCTCAGTCAACCAAATCCAAGGATGTTTAAGAACAGATTTTAGTTTATCCCAATATACCCTAGTGATAAAGCTATTTAATTGGCTGCATTATAACTAATAGAAAGTAATCAGATTCTATATACAGAGGCAACCTTGAAAACTCCAACCCCAAAACCACATTAAGTATCATCTCCTAATAACATATTTTATTATTTTAATCCCTAGGCTTCTTTTTTGGTATTCACATTAACCCTTTCATATCTTTTAACAAATTAAGGCATACCTTTTATCACAATTGTTTTTTAAAATCTCAAGAGGAGGTGTGACTTTCCCCTTCTTCCCAGATGCTTCATTTAGGCAGAATATGGTCATGTTTTCTGAATCAGCTTTTGTCCACTGGTCAGAACTGAGTTCAGTTTCTTTATTATCAGTTTTAAAACTATTTCAAGAAATTCTGTATTATCAAAAACATCACTTCACATTATGTCCTAATAAAATATTCTATTCTCCTGATTAACTAAAGTTATCTATTACAACTTAGGTGGCTTAATTTTAGAGGACATCCAATCTCTTCTCTCTGCCTTCATCTCGTTTTAGTGAAGTACTTACAATATTGTCTTCTCATCACATTTTAATTATTAAGCAATGAAATTTCCAAGCATATGTCCCACAGAATTACTGTTCTTTCAATAAAAACATTAAATACTGCTACGGCTGTTTTTCACATACAATGTTTACCCCATATTCAAGTTTCTGATAAGTCAACTGTAAGTTGAAATTCTGTTTTTGAGGCATTTCCTGGTATTCTAGGCAGTGCATTAGAAAAGAGATTATATTGCATTTAAGCTATAATAATTATCTTTCAACGTTCTATGTATAATTAACAACCATTCAAAAGAAAGTGCAAATGTGCAAATGAGAGAGAACAAAACAATTTCTACACATGTAATGCATAATATAAGATATAAATCTAGACAACTAAAAACAATTACTGACAACATCCTTTTGAGCATTAAATTACACCACCAATTTTGTTTTATATGTATTCTTTCTTAAGTATTCAAAGAACGCAACAGACATTATCTTCTCAATTTTCAATTTTCAGAAGTAGATTAGGATATTACCATTTTTTCACAAATCAGAAAACAAGGAACTATCAATACCTTTGTATATTTTCAGTAACAGAGCCAAAATAAGAACAATTCTAGCTAATCTCATCTGGGATCTTAATTAGTACTACAAGTTTATTTGTATGAGTTAAAAATAGTATCACTCATGAGAAACAATGCCAAAATTATTATACTAATAAACTGTATTAAAGGCCTAGTGAAGAAATATTTTAGCAACTATGAGGTAACACGCTAGCTGTAGGCATGAGGAACGTTTATATTGGCTCTTTTGGGTGTATACATTAAAAGCAAAATCAGAAAGGAATCATGCAAAAATCCGGTTGCCCATGCAAGCACCCCAGAGTCTAATCCTCTCCTCTCAGTTCTGTTGTCAGGCCACAGTAGTGTGGAGACTTGTAGGCTGCTGTCCTTGTTGTAATGAATGGGAAGAGGCTGACAGTGGCATGGTCGAAACCTTCACCTCTTCTTCCCCTGTGGAAAAGTCAGTCATGGTCTAGTTATGGGTGACTAGATTTGTTAACAGTCCCTTTAAAAATGATCTCAATATTTGGAATATTGATACATATATAAAATACATGCTTAATGTATGGAATCCGGGTGTGAAACAAGACATGAATTTTAAAATATAAGTTTATCAAGTACCTAGAAAGTAGTTATACTCTAAACACACCCTTAGTTTTAATATTGTCAGAGATAAGAACAAATATAATAGATTTAGATTTTAAGTATACTATTCAAAAAAAAGAAAAAAAGAAAGAAGAAAAGACCAGGAAAGCCATTCTTTTCCAAGCCAATTGGACCGCTTACAAATACAGATACTCCTATAAGGGTAAATATTTTGTGAAAAATTAAAACATGATTTACAGAAGTGAAAAACTGATTCTTAAAAAGAGGTAAATTACAAATTCATGTTTTAAAACAGTATTTAAAAACATGAAATAATAAGATATAAATATTAACTCAGTAAAATAACACATAGCATCTGAAAATTCAGTATGTACTTTTGAAGTAATTGGTAAATAGTAAAATGCTAACAATATAATGATCCAATTGACTGAAAGTGAGATGACTACTTCTAGGTCAGAGAACTACACAAGAATGATATCAGTTCTAATTATAATGATAATTATTTAACTACAAGTGACTTGTTTCACACGTGACTCAATTCAGTCAAGTCACTGATAAAACAGCTAATATAGAAACAAAGACAATTTAAAGAAAAATGCCCTCTCATAAATAAAATTTGAATTAATAAAACTATGAAAAAAATCCAATCCTAAACAGTTTCAAATATTTTTCAAGGTATAACTTGAGACGACAATGCTTACAGATTTAGATCTACTACTATTTGTTTTCCAAATAATTTTTATAATTATGAAAAAAAACAACTTGGCAGAGAGTTCTTTGAAAAACAAATCTGCAAAATTAAAATGAAAAGATAACTAACAGTGTAGAAGAAGAATATTTCAATCCACAGAACAGGTTATTTTGTAGTTTTTTAGTAATTTGGCAAAGATGATTATAAACCCCAAGTACACAGCAATGAGACTGTAAAGCACATTTTAGCCTAGAGTTTTTGGTGAGAACATGATCCTTATGGGGCCTAAGCAAGAGACTGAAGTCAATAAACTTCATTCTATTTTGTAATATAGGCCCTATATCTCTGAGCTGGGCCAATTTGTCTCGTGAATAAATTACTATTGATAAAAAGGGACTTGCAAGTGTGTGAGAGCAAAAATCAATTACCACGGGAAGAAAGCCAATTTAAAATACATGCCAGTGATCTTCATTTATGAAGGGGAGTTATCATTGTTGAAGTGCAAAAACATTTCCATTACTGAATTTGAGATCTGAGTTCTTATTTTAATTCCACTACTAACTGAATGTGTGACCTTTACCAAGTTATTTAAGCTTCCTGGAATACAGCTTTGCCATTCCTAAAATGAAGGAATGGGGTAAGTTGCTTTTTGGGACAAGAAATACCACTTTTTATAACAAAGCACATGGTTCCAACAATAAAAATAACGGATAGACTTATTATAACTGCCACTAATCAAAATTTCCCCCAAGATTATTTATTTTGAAAATCCTTCTAAACTTAGCAAATCAAATATATAGCTCAGAAAATGCTGCTAAAAAGAGTTTACCTAATTAAGGACACAACTAATTTTAAACACAAAAATGTTTTCAATTAGACAAAGGAAATGGAAGCTGCATTTCTTTCAAACCTCTGGCAACTGTTCTTCCCATGATAGGTTTCAGATATATCAATCTTTAATAGTTAACTGAAATAAACCAAAAATAAAGATTTAGGTAAAAGTATCTAATGGACACTGAATCTATATGATTTGTAGGTGACTGCCACCTCTGCCTTGCTCCTATATCCTATAGGTCAAAAACCATATTTTGCTGTACTTATCTAAAGAATAAAAATACATGCCTTTCTGGGGATAGAATTAGTTTTCTACTATTGTCTAAAATCTTAGAGAAGCAGGTCCAACTGAAACAGTATGTATTCTTTACTACTGAAGCATTTTAAGGTACCATGATAAGTGATGGAGGATACAAAGTTGAACCCCTTTCAAAAGTTCAACTCAAGTACAACAAAGTTATTACTACGGGGTATATAGATATTACCTAGATATTAAATTGGTTAAAATTATGCACATTACGATGTATATAATTTTCCAAATTTTTACTCCTTGTCATTTTTAATATATAACTACTCTATCTTGAAGTTTGGCATATTCAGTTTCCTAAGGTATCTGCCAAATATTTATAAGCCACGAGAAGATTCTGGTTCGACTCTTGATAACAATTTAAAATATTCTGGTACATAATGAAAACTAAAATTTCTCTAGTGACCAAAGCCTTAAAATAACCTAATAATTAGTTTAACCACAAGTCACCACTTAAACACCAATCAAGTCTGCATAGACAAAAACTGAAAATGTGAAATAAACTCTCTCTGATCCCCACCAAATGGGGAAAGTTAAGATGCTGACTTAACTTTCAGCATCTCTGAAAAAAAAACTTTTTAATGCTCTAGGGTTAAGTATATGAAAGAAAACAAAACCCACAAACATAGGGCCATATTTAATGCTACATCTTTTTCATAAATTATCTACTTTAGATGAAGATTTCAAATGACTAACATGAGGACAACCACACTCACAAATCTGAGATTCATTACCAGTGTGGCATTTCCAGACTATCTACTGGCTTGAAAGATTTGGGTTAAAACTGCTCTTCACTGCTGAGGGACAGTAGACTATGAAATTGGAAGAACAGATAATTTATCAAAGATGGTCAAGTATTAAGTCAAATAAAACTACAAAATGGAGAGAGCTAAGAACCAGAGTCCCACAAAGGCATCCTAATTCCTATCATACCAAGTCCACATTCTTTTGCCTATTTGTCAGAGTTGCTCATCTTCTCATTCGTTGTATCTATACAGTTTAAGAAGCACTTCCTATTACAGAAGGCCATTGTACTGCTTCATATAATGACATGTTAATTCTTGCCTCTATGCCTTTATTCTGAAGGCTTCCATCAACTTCTCTTCCCCTGCTGCTAACCCAAATCCAAGATATCACGGTATGGATCAATTCCTATGTCTTCTATGAAGCCTCCCCAACAATGATGAGCTACATTGATGTCTCTCAGATTCTAGTACCACACAAATAGAAAACATTTTCAAATATGATTTTATCTCTTCAACTATCCTATAAAGTACCTAAATATAGTACTTGTATTTTATACTTTTTTTGTATTCCCCACATGGTCTAAAAGTTTACTGTTGGCAAATAGAAACCCAAGTATTCATTGTAATTGGTTTAATACTTTTATTTTGGGGAACATAACTTTAATTTTTAATGTTATAATGAGTTATGAGATGCACTACTAGTAATTAAAATGCCACATTTCTATACGATTAAAACAAAACAAAACAAAATAGTTACATTCTAACATGCTATCTTGAATGGAAGAAAAAAAAGGAGAACCAGAAACTGAAGACTTGTTGCTTCACAAGTGAGCAACATGTATAGGAGAGGACTGAAAAATGTCACTCTGGATTACTTACAAACTGCTATAATTAAATAAATATCATGAGTGCCATCAGTGTGCAAATCACTACATTAGGTGCTATCAAGCTTATGTAAATTATCTTCACTGTAACAACTGTTAAGTTTGTCAACAGCCACAGACTATACTCTCTTAACCTAGCCACTTGTCTAATACATGAAATGCTGTGATCCCAAGGGGAATAGAGGTAAAGACTTCTGATGGATCTTTGTAAATTCATCTATCAAACTTGCTAAAAACAAGAGAATGAACACCTTGCTGGTATTAACACACTATTACAATAACACTGCGCCATGCCGCATCTTAAAGACTATGACAGGGATAAAAATAAACTGAATTATGTGAGGAACTATTCTAACAGAGTGAGGAACTATTCAGTTTTCCCTGAGAGATTCAGGAGAGGAACAAACTTTTCCCCCCATATCATCTCTAAAGCCAAATAAAATAAGAACATTATTAAGAAGAATTATTCCTTTAGATATAGAAGATACTTCATCTAAAAAATATTATACAGACTCTTAAAACCCAAAAGTTCTGAAACCTTCAAGGGTAGCAGTACAAAACCAGAAGTATTTGTATTCTGGATCAAACTTATATTACCTTACATATACCTAATATTTTCCCCCAAAATAAAAACATGACAGACAAATGGGAAAATATCTTTCCTTGAACAATTTCTTTTTCACAGAAGGTGTATATCTGTGAAACATTAATAATCAGAGTTCTCAAATATTAAATACTCTATTAATATATAACGCAGTTTTGATGTGTGTTATGTGTGTATGTGTCTATGAGTTAAAATAATTGCCAAAAGTACTTAGCAAATGGCTTTATCCCTCATGCTCTCATTAATTATCAATTAAAAAAATTTTTTTTAACCACTTTCCTTTTAGAATGTAAAATCAGAATTTTTAGCATGGTGTTGAACTCAATAGCACCATAATTTCAAAGCTCGTTCTTTTCTTTTTCTTTTTGCATTCACATACCATATGAAAGTTTGGTAACTATCCTATTAAATAAAATGCTATATATATACTCCACCATCCTTATAAAGCTCAATATTACAAGGCATTCATCCAATTAAATATTTTTTGGATTATGATAAAGGCTTTAATTTTTTTCAAGAAATGTCCAAGACTAGGAAATAATCTGTTACTCAATACTTCCCTTCCTATCCACCCAACAACCTGAAAGCGTTACGTTATTCACAAATTTTCAAAGGCTTTAAATAAACCTACCTGCTATAGGAATCCCTCCCAGACCTGTGTTGTGCTGTGGCGGGAGATTCAAGTCCAAGAAATTACTATTTGAGGTGGGGTTTGCTGTGTGGTTCAAGTGCATGATGCTATTGCGTGGAAAGGCCATCCAAGGATAGCGGGCTGCCTGGCCTGGAAAACTGAATGAATTATAAACCGCTCGGTGCTGTTGAAATTGAGGGAACCTCTGTGGCAAGACTGAAAAGGTACTATTGAGAGAGTTGGCATTTGTAGGAGCAGCAGGATGCAGGAATCCAGAGCCTGGACCTTTGGCGGTTGTAGTGTGTGAAGAGGAGTTCTGATGAGATGTGGGCGAAAGGGAAGGTTGGTCTTGGACGGACAGTTCCTTCTCAATCAGGTCTGCTAAGGCTTTTCGAGTGACATCAAAGGGATCAAAACCCAAGTCATCCTCTGGTTGTTTAGAAGAACCAAAGCCAAATGCTGCTTGCCAGTCTGTAGAGGACGATACTGGGATTGTTTCTGTTTGGAAGAAAAAATAGTGATGAATATCAAATACATCACTCACTTTCAAACTTAATGAATACCTACAGTAGGTAAAGTTAAATATGTCACATTATAGAATGAAATCAAGTGTGTGGAAAATCAGTATGACTTCTTAGCACATTAGTATCATATAATTGCAAAAGGCTTTATATAACCCTAGCAGTGATTTCATTTCTAAGTTATTAACTTTATATAAATCTGATTAAAAATGTCATCAGCCCTTAATAATTTCCAGAAGAATAAAGTTTTTATTACTGGGAAAATGTTATGACCCTTGATTTATGGAGAAATATTTTAACATATTAATTTCTAGGTTATATGACAATTTATCTAACTAATTCCATGAAAATTTTTATTTCTATAAAAAGGGAGTAGAGAGAAAAAGGCTAAAAATATGTTTACTAGTGGGTTTCACTTCAGTCTATCAATAATATGTTAAGATTAATACTTGATACAATTGTCATATACCTGATGTGAAGAGGCTCTGTGGTTCTGGTGCTGTAGGCCAGTCACTGGATGTCTGTGGAGAGCTGGGGAAAGGAGGAAGCCCACTTGGGATAGGGTTGGGATGGCGAAAATTGTCTGAGAATAACGACTGTGACTCTGTTACTGCCCCTTCAAAAGGAGACCGTGCACTGTGATTGGATGAACTGATGGGGATGACTGGATTGGATTTTGATAAACCAGGTGGTGGTGAGGGCGTATCACTGTTAGATACCTGAATCAAAAAGGAAAAAAAAAAAATCAATACATGCTTACACATTTTAATAGACCACAATTAAATAGGTCTGTACCTAAATCTATTAGAATAGAGGTTGTCTTTAAAACAGGATATTTGGAAGACTTTAATAAAAGCATGTAGTTTCAGAAAATCAATTAAATCATAAATAACACATGTATGTTTTTAAAATTAATCCACCTGAAAAGAGTAAACCACTCTCCTCTCCTTTCACAGTTTCCTCTCCTTTTATAATCTTCCTTTTCTCACTTGACAGAGAAAAGAATTATTTCACACTCTCTGAGAATTTACTATAGTATTTTGCTCAAGAATGAAACTTTTGGCCAGGCGTGGTGGCTCATGGCTGTAATCCTAGAACTCTGGGAGGCCGAGGTAGGTGGATAGCTTGAGCTCACAGGTTCGAGACCAGCCTGAGGCTGACCCTGTCTCTACTAAAAATAGAAAAAAAACTGAGGCAAGAGGATCACTTGAGCACAAGAGTTGGAGGTTGCTGTGAGCCGGGATGCCACAGCATTCTATCCAGGGTGACAGCCTGAGACTCGTCTCAAAAAAAAAAGAAACTTCCCAGGCACTAAACAAACACAACTTACAGAAATAATTAATTTGGTGCTAAGAGAATGAATAACTCTAATGACTAGATCTTTTGTAAAACTAGTATTTTAGTTTCATCAAAACTGAAAGAAGATCTAAACAAGTTATTACCAAACATATCATTAAAAGATAATTTTAGGGCGGTGCCTGTAGCTTAGTCGGCAGGATGCCGGCCACATACACTGAGGGTGGCGGGTTCAAACCTGGCCTGGGCCAGCTAAAACAACAATGACAACTGCAACAACCAAAAAAATAGCCGGGCGTTATGGCAGGCGTAGTCCCAGCTACTTGGGAGGCTGAGGCAAGAGAATCGCTTAAGCCCAAGATTTGAGGTTGCTGTGAGCTGTGACACCACAGCACTCTACCCAGGGCGACAGCTTGAGACTCTGCTTTAAAAAAATAAAAATAAAAATAAATAATAATTTTAAAAGAAGTCCTGGCCAGGTATGGTAGCTTATGCCTATAAACCCAGCTGTCTGGAAGGCCAAAGCGGGAGGACTGCTTGAGCTCAGGAGTTTAAGCCCAGCCTGAGCCAAGAATCAAATCTTCTCTCTACTAAAAATAGAAAAATGAACCAGACATTGTGGCAGGCACCTATAGTCCCAGCTACTCAGGATGTTGAGGCAGGAGGATCACTTGAGCTCAGGAATCTGATGTTGCAGTGAGCTACACTGCCATTGTACTCTAGTGAGGGTGACAGAAACAGAGAGAGACTTTGTCTTAAAAAAAAAAGTCTTTTTTTAAGAGATGGGGTCTTGCTCTTGTTCAGGCTAGTCTTGAACTCCTGAGTTCAGACAATCCACCCAACTTGGCCTCCCACAGTGCTGGGAGCTTAGGGGTGAGCCACTATGCCTGGCCTACAAAAAAGGTTTTTATTTATGAAGGAATCCAAAGATTTGAGCACTACTGATATAATACCCTTCCTTCTTCCATGTACTTACTTATATGAATAAGATGTCTCAATATTTACATCATTAAAAAATGAAAAACATGGCTAGGATTGGTGCTGAAGCTTGTCTCATTTTACCACTATATATGATAATATTCATCTAGGGATAAACAAAAACTAATTTGAAAATGGCCCTATCCATCTCATTAGGAGATGAATTTCTAATATAATTTTTATACTTATGTTTAATGATTTTTATAAAAATCTACACTTATATAAGTTATTTTGGTCAGCTCAATACTACTAATAAAAATTCACAAGAAAAAATTGGCCATTTAAGGTTCTGACAGCAAAACATTTTTATTTTCGTCTGAAATTTATATGGGTATTTTGACAGAAATATATGCTTTCCAAGCAAAAACTATATTGCATCAAGAAAAACCTCTACAATAGCAATAGAAATAGAAAAGTGAGTTCATGGAGAAAAAGAAATGATGTAAAATTTCTGATTGCTGATGGAGAGCTTGTGTATTTTTGAAACCTGGACAGGTAATAAAACATGACAATGGTCAGACATTATGATGGGGTACCAAAACATTTAATTTCTTACTTATTAAAAAGCAAAGTAACACTTTTATTTAGAATTATCAATATTTATTGAAATAACTTATGAAAAAAATTTGACATGAAACTAAAATATGTAAGGGGATATACAGATTTTCAAATTCTTTTCAGAAATTTGTGAAGCGGCGCCTGTGGCTCAGTATGTAGCGTGCCCGCCACATACCCCCAGGCTGGCGGGTTCGAACCCGGCTGGAGATAGCTAAAACAACAATGACAACTACAACAACAACAACAAAAATAGTTGGGTGTTGTGGCAGGCGCCTGTAGTCCCAGATACAAGGAAGGCTAAGGAAGAGAATCACTTGAGCCTAAGAGCTTGAGGTTGCTGTGAGCTGTGATGCCACAGCACTCTACCCAGGGCAACAGCTTGAGACTATGTTTCAAAAAAAAAAAGGAAAGAAATTTGTAAACAAAACGTTTAGAAAAGTACTATATTTCAAAGAGCTCTAACTTATTCACAAATACTGTAGGAAACTGGCCATTCATCATGGTAGAGATTAGAACTGCATTTATTTCACCAATGTAAGATGTATAAAAATGTAAGCAGTAAAAAACTAGCAGAAAAAAGTTCCTGAACAGGACAATGCAAACCATGCTCTAATGGTCAGCATCCCAGTTTCACAGTGGACACCACTTTGAACAGCTTATATGGTTTATCATTCAAAGCTAAGAGTTACTTGAAAGAAACAAAGGGAGGATACTGTTATGGGCGAGTATACTGAGAAAAACAGAAAATTAAAGTTGACAGCAAGAGACAAGGAGAATGTGTAGTAGGAATATGACTTTTAAAAGCAAGAATTCAAAAAACATGCAAACCTAGGGTCATTTGGTATAGAATCAAAAATACCATTAACATTAGCAGACTCTAAGGATATTGATGAATTTTTTTTTTTTTTTGGTTGTGGTTTTCATTGTTATTTGGCAGGCCTGGGCCAGATTCGAACCTGCCAGCTCTGGTGTACATGGCTGGCGCCTAGCTGCTGAGCTACAGGTGCCAGATACTGATGAATATTATATAATATATAGTCATAATGAATCATCAAGAAAGGGTTAATCTATATATCCTGTGAAGGAAAAGAAGGCTAATTATATCATATTTAATGAAAATATCCATCAAAAATATTTTGAAATTGTGTTAAGTACTTAAAATATTCTTCATGAAAATTTACTTGCAAAGAATACCTTGTTTTCAGAGTATGGCAGATAAATGAAGTAATATTGCATCCAAATCTTACCTGCTGGGAGTTATCACCATTCCCTATACTGAGAGAATCTGAAGGTTTGTCAATGGGGCTGTAAAAAGAAAAATCGAATAAAATCAGAATAAAGTCATTCTCCTACAATAAAAACAAATTCCTCAAACCCAGAAAAATAAGACATTATACCATCTTCATAAATGTTTATTGAAATACTATGAAGTAAAACATTAGGTTAAATGTTAAAACACAAAGAAGTATAGGCTGAGCACACCAAATCTGAACTGAAATCTGAAAATTCAATACTTTTTGTGTACTGACATCACACTCAGAGAAAAAAATACCCACTGGAGCATGTGGGATATCCCATTTTCTGATTTGGAATGCACAACTCATAAGTATGTAAATATTTCAAAATGTGAAAAAAACCCAAATCCTAAGAAGCTTTAAAAAAAAAAAATACACACACACACACACACACACACACGTATATGTATAAAAGCATAAATATATATTTATATTTGTTAAAGTATAAAGTATATATCCACACTCCATCTCTGGAGATTCTGATTCAATTAGTCTTAACTGAAACACCTGGTATTAGATGATCACTGAAATAGAGGAAGTGAAGAGAAACAAAGTGAAAAGGCCATCAAAAGTCTCCTCAAAGTCCCTTGAATTATGAGATTTCAGAGCTAAAAGCAATCATTAAATTTAAATACTTTATTTTACAGATAAAGAAATCAAATTCAAAACTTTCTTCAAAAGGCAGTGACACAGCTGGGTCTCAGTTTGCATCTTCAGATGCTCGGCCAAATTTCGCCCTCTTCTAACTTATCCCAAAGGCAGTGCTTGGATTTTTACCTCCTTTTACTACATCTTTAATGGCATCTTTAGTGGCAATACCAAATACCCCATGGCCGCTTTTTAAAATTTGCAACATACTGGGCGATGCCTGTGGCTCAAAGGGGTAGGGTGTTGGCCCTATGTGCCAGAGGTGGCGGGTTCAAACCCAGCCCTGGCCAAAAAACACACACACAAAAAAATAAATGAAGAAATAAAGAAATAAAATAAAATTTGCAACATAAAACAATTACATAGTAGAAGGAGTATAAGAAATCACTTTCAGCAAGTAGAGATGAGCTAAAAATCTGTTGAGGATTTTTCTCTAGTTCTCTTCTTTACCAAATTTGTAACAAAAGTAATCGGTGTGATTATATTAATTTTTAAGCACATTTTGAAAAAAAGAATTTTCTCATAATTCCAAGACCTACTTAACATGAAGGAAAATAAATGTTTTGGTTAACTGCTAGCAAGTACAAAGAATTAGTTAGTAAGTACTATAATATTAAAGTTGAAAGTACTAGTATTAGTAAGTACTATAATATTAAAGTTGAAAGATGGATATCATTCCAAACATATTACAGACTGTTTTTCTTCAAAACCTTTCAAAAACACCAAGTATACATTTATTCACTTTAATTCTGTATTACAAAAATAAATCTAATCTTGAAAAAAGACACTGTTGAGCGGCGCTTGTGGCTCAAAGGAGTAGGGCACCAGTCCCATATGCCTGAGATGGTGAGTTTTAACCCAGCCCCGGCCAAAAACTGCAAAAAAAAGAAGACACTGTTTCAGTTGACTTTAAACACAAAACTGCTTGTTTAATGTGCCTTCTTCCTACTATAGGAAACAATGACACAAACATCCCTATCTTTCGCCACTCTTCTCCCCACACTCATCCTGCCCCACTCTATAGAAAAAATACTTCACACCAGTAGCTCTAACTTCTTTTTTGACTATTCTACTTAGGAGAAGAAAGATACCCCAGCTCACTTCCTAGTTTTCCACGGTGTACCCATATGTGTAAGTAACTGTATCTATTCAAACTTCTTAAGAGAAATAAGGTAAGGTTCTGGGATATAACCTCAAAATAATCTAATAATCCACCAAGTGTAATGTAAACATCAAATTGTAGCAAACCATAACTCATCCATGTAGTTTACTAGTAAATAGCCCTTGGTTTTGTGCAAGACTAAAAGTGGGGAAATATAAATATTTATTTATAATAAAGGAAAGAATAAATATCTTCCTGGAGATCAATTTTACAAAATGTAGGTAGTTTACTGTTCATTGCACTTGTCCATACTTTGACAATCACTGCTTTTTTTTTTTTTTTTTGCAGTTTTTGGCCAAGGCTGTTTTTGAACCCGCCACCTCCAGCATATGGGGCTGGTGCCCTACCCCTTTGAGCCAGAGGCGCCGCCCGACAATCACTGCTTTTTACCACTCCTAAATTCATTTCTAATCTACTGATAGGTGTCAGCAGAGCAGCACCCTCTATACCAATAATTAATTAACTATTTTAGGTCATGAATCCTCTCTCAAAACATATACACATGGAAAATTTTACATAACATTTCAGAGTTCAAAGATATACTGAGGCCTCGCCATGACTTAAGCTCTGCTCCAGACTTTTTTCTACAAGTCCAGGGACTATATCTTTTCTAAATCTCAGGGGTTTATCAAATAATGTCAAGGTATGAGAACAGGATTTATGCAGTGACTGCTCATATTCTGCTGAATTAATAAGGTATTCTGACTACAACTTCAAGTCTGTCAGAGCTTACACTTGATTTCCAATAAGGACATAATAGTATTTTTTTAAAAAGACGTACACTTCCTCTCAATGTAATAAAAATTAATAAATTCCTGTATAATTTTTCCTTTTACTATTTCTTTAGCCAATTCACTACTGCCACCAATCTGCGAGTTGTGGAAATTTTTGCTTAAAAACTATCAATTCCTTAAATTCCTTGGAATTTATAGTCCCTATCCACTATATTTATCCTGCTACAAAAAAACCTCAAGAACTAGAGATTGTCAAAGTCAAACCATATATAGTTATGGCATGGTTTCAATTAACTGCAATAATTTGATTAATGTTAAAGAGGTTTTCCAAAAAGTGGTTCATAAGAATTTTGCCTCTTCTTGACTAAGCTATGGCATTGTGGAAGAATGAATCTGGGCTTTAAAGTAATAGCCACTTTGATTGGAATCTGGTCTACCACTTATTTGTGTGAGATATTGGTGAATTAAATGTTCTGAGACTTAGTTTCCTTTCCTGTAGTAAAATAACAATAGGAACCACATAGGAACTAATAAGGAGAGTAAATGAACACAGATAAATTTTCAACTCTTCACTCATCTAAGTGCAAAGCTGAACATCTCTTATTTTCTCAATAGTGGCTTATCTGACTGAGCCACAGCATCAAGTCATAACCAGTGAGTGACCTGCACACACTATAATTCTTATAACTAGGCCTGCTCTCTGTCCTGGCCATAGCAGCCCACCCAGATACTGTTCCTTTCATGGTTGTTAGTGGATATGTAAATAGTGTCTTAATTTAATTTATTCACATGGAAAATAGCACATCTATATCTCAAAACCAAATGTGACTGATATACTCTCAAATTAATAATAACGGTGGGAGAGCAAATAACAAATTCCTTTTTGAAGTTTTTTGCTCACTGAGAGAGGAGCAAGACATATTACAGAAAACTTTACTGAGTAACAAAGATGCTTATCAGGGTCTATGTCAGAGTTCTATGGGGATTTGTAGCTGCGGCACGCTAAGATTTGTACCTTGGGTTTCCTTCACCTCTTCTCCTTCATAAGAGGGACCCACTTCCAACTCTCCTTGAAGGCCTGTTTGCCTTCTCTTTCTTAAATAAAATTTCTCTTTGTTTAAAAAAAAAAAAAAAGATGTGTGCCTTGCCTTAATTCTAAAAACAGAAAACAACAATTTAAGGTGTGTCTCAATAAATAAGGTTCCAAGCTTTGCTTTCTTGCAATTCTTCCTGTAGACTGATAAATAGTATCATCCAGGAATGCCAAGAAACAAGACAATAGAAACCTTCTTTGAGTTTATCTTTTCCCTAGAAAGTTTAATCCTCAACTCACCCTAAAGAAGTAAAAATCCTATCTGTTGGATAGGACCAAGGTAATAACACAATGCAAGGAAATATATAGTAAGTCCTTGCTTAATGCCATTGATAGGTTCTCAGAAACCTAAGGTAAGGTTTAAGCAAAATGAAGATAGAACAAAGCCAGATCTACCAGAGGCTGACTGATGTAAACAAGAGTTACGTTCCTACAGTATACTGCTATTCACAAGAATATCACCAAACTTTTAAATAAAGACCCCAAACACTCTAATACCAAAATTGAAATAAATGTGAACTATATAGACATTTAAGAAAGATTAATAAAAACAAGTTAAGATAATTACTGTATTTTCGGTTAATCAGTGAGTGATAGAGGTGGTTGTAATAGTGGGTTAAATCAAGAAACATATTGTTTGTCAAGTGAAAATTGTAAAGAGCACCTTTGCCACCACCCAGTTTAAACACAAACAATAACTAAAACGGTGAGCTCGCTGAGCACTTTCATACTACATCAGTTATTGTACATTTGTGTAATTACCATATAAAAACTTTCATTTTACTAATTTGTAGTCACTGGTCTCCCAACCCACTTATTTCAGTTTTGGGTCTCAAATGGCCAGAACCTGTCCCAGTAGCTCAGGATGCAAAGCAGGAACCAACCCTGGACAAGATGCCACTCCATAGCAGGTGCACTCATACATACGCCCACACTCATTCACACTGGGACATTTTGGACACGCCAATTCCCCTAATATGCACAGCTTTCAGATGTGGGAGGAAAACTGGAATACTCAGAGAAAGCCCATACAGAAATGCGGAGAAAATGCAAACTCCACAAGACAGTGGCCCAGGCTAGGAGTCAATTTTTTTTCTCATCAACATTATAATAGAACAACACTGAATGAAATGATGTTATTTGAGGGCCTGCTATACACAAATCACTTTTAGTGAAAAGCTCTGGGTACTGAGATCATACATAATATTTATTTTCTTCTGCATACTTTCATAAATTTTTCACATTTCCTCCAATAAAAAGTGTTACTTTTTTTAAAAATGAGAACAATGATGTGTATAAATGTTAAAAAGCATCTGAAATAAATGTGTACTACAATAACCTCATTTTTATACAAGCACTATAGAAGTGGCAACCAATGAGATAAGTAATAGCACATGTTTATAAAGAGAACTATGAAACTCTAAGAAAAGAAATAGCTGAACATGTCAACAAATGGAAAAACATACCATGCTCATGGCTGGGAAGAATCAACATTGTTAAAATGTCCATACTACCCAAAGCAATATATAATTTTAATGCAATTCCTATTCAAGCTCCATTGTCATATTTTAAAGACCTTGAAAAAATAAATCTTCATTTTATATGGAATTAGAAAAAACCTCGAATAGCCAAGACGTTACTCAGAAATAAAAACAGAGCAGGAGGAATCATGCTACCCGACCTGAGACCGTACTATAAATCGATAGTGATCAAAACAGCATGGTGCTGGCACAAAAACAGAGAGATAGATGTATAGAACAGATGAATAAGAGATGAACCTTGCTACTTGCTGCTATTTGATCTTTGACAAGCCAATTAAAACATTCAGTGGGGAAAAGATTCCCTATTTAACAAATGGTGCTGAGTGAACTGGCTGGCGACCTGTAGAAGACTGAAACTGGACCCACACCTTTCACCATTAACCAAGATAGACTCTCACTGGATCAAAGATTTAAACTTAAGACATGAAACTATAAAAATACTAGAAGAAAGTGCAGGGAAAACTCCTGAAGGAATGGCCTGGGTCAATTTTTTCTGAGGAGGACTCCCCAGGCAATTGAAGCAGTATCAAAAATACACTACTGGGACCTGATCAAACTAAAAAGCTTCTGCACTGCCAAGAACACAGTAAGTGTAGCAAGCAGGCAGGCAGCCCTCAGAATGGGAGAAAATATTTGCAGGTTATGCCTCAGACAAAGGTTTAATAACCAGAATACACAGAGAACTCAAGTGTATTGGCAACAAAAGGGCAAGTGATCCCATCTGAGGGTGAGAAAAGGACTTGAAGAGAAACTTCTCTAAAAAAGACAGGCACACGGCCTACAGACACATGAAAAGATGCTCACCATCCTTAATGATCAGAGAAATGCAAATCACAACTACTTTGAGATATCATCTAAGTCCAGTAAGATTAGCCCACATAACAAAATCCCAAAACCAGAGATGTTGGCGTGGATGTGGAGAAAAGGGAACACTTCTACATCGCTGGTGGGAATGCAAACTAATACATTCCTTTTGGAAAGATATTTGGAGAATCCTTAGAGATCTAAAAATAGATCTGGCATTTGATCCTATAATTCCTTTAATAGGTATATATCCTGAAGACCAAAAATCACATCATAATAAAGATATATGTACAGAATGTTTATTGCAGCCCAATTCATAATTGCTAAGTCGTGGAAGAAGCCCAAGTGCCCATCGACCCACGAATGGATTAATAAATTGTGGTACATGTATACCGTGGAATATTATGCAGCCTTAAAGAAAGATGAAAACTTTACCTCTTTTGTGTTTACATGGATGGAGCTGGAACAGATTCTTCTTAGCAAAGTATCTCAAGAATGGAAGAAAAAGTATCCAATGTACTCAGTCCTAATATGAAGCTAATTTATAGCTTTCATATGAAGGCTAAAACCCAATTATAGCACAAGAATACAGGGAAAAGGGCAGGGGAAGAGAGGGGACTGGGGAGGATGGGTGGAGGGAGGGCAATTGGTGAGATCACACCTACGGTGCATCTTAGAAGGGTACTGGTGAAACTTATTAAATGTAGAATATCAATGTCTTCATATAGTGTTTAAGAAAATGCCATGAAGGCTATCTTTAATAGCTTGACCAAAATATTTCAGATTGTATATGAAGTTAGCACATTGTGCCCCATGATTGCACTAATGTACACAATTATGATTTAATAAAATTATAAAAAAATAAAATTGTATAAAAGGAAGGCCAGAAATTAAGTCAGTGGGCTCAGTTTTGGGGATGCTAGCCCTCTGAGTCTCCCTACTGGTGAATATAGCCATTTCCTCATTTCAGCTGGTGCCTGAGGGTCTTTTTGTCTGCATTGGCTCCTGCTTCAACAGGAGAAGATAGCCTTGAGCAAAGGAAGAATAGACCCAATATTGGCTCACCCTAAACCTTGAACTCTCAGACAGCTTTGAGACTTCTTAGGAATCACAGGCTTTTGCAGACTCTGCAATATTTGATATAGTGAAATAGTTGGACCACTCTATTCTTTAATTAAAGATGCTCAAAAAGAGTGCCTGGTCACTCCAGAATGGCAACCAGAGGCAGATAAGGCATTCCACCAATTGAAAAATACTCTTTTACAGTCCTCTGCTTTAAGTCTTTCTAGCAGACAACAATTTGACCTGTTTGTTACAGAGGAGACTGGAGTTGCCCCAGGAGTTTTAACCTACACCAGAGTCCATTTTTACAACCTGTAGCTTACCTTAGTAAAGAAATTGACACCATGGCCAAGGTATGGCCACGCTGTCTGTGGGTTGTAGCAGCTGTAGCCCTCTTAACCCTGGAGTAAATTAAGCTAACTTTGGGAAGAGACAGGATTGTTTATACTTCTCATAAACTTACTGACCTTTTAAATTCAAAAGGCAATCTTTGGCTGTCAGATGACATCCTAATCAGATTTATGTCTTCCAGAGATGATATCATCAGGCCACCAACAGTGAAAAGGGTTCTACCCCAAGACCTGATTCTATTGTGGACCCTTGAATTGCCCTTCCTCCAGAGAAACCCTAAATGACCCCTTCTATTGATATAGAGTTCCTCCATCAAGTCTGGACAAGGGACCCAAGTTTCCTAGGCCTGGACAATTTCATGAAGGGAACACCCTAATATTTTATCCCAAGTTAGAGGGACCAACCCAGATTTCCATTTACCCATGAACCCTCCTCTGAGGAACCTCTAACTGCCCCCTTTATCACCATCTATCTTCAGCAGGAACCAGTTTGGAGCAGTCAGTGTCCCTTTTCCCTAATGGTAGTTACATCTTCTATTCAGAAAGGGAGGATTGATACAGGATTCCCCCACTCAGGACTGGACAGAGACCATCCCCATTCTCTAGGCCCAGGTGAGCTCAGAAATCAGACTCCCATCTCTAGACACAAACAGGCTTCTCTTTCCAGGCCACACCCCCTGGACTCTAGCAAAGTCATGAACAAAGCAGCCTGAAACATTTTGGGTGGTTCCACCTTGAGTAGGGAGAACATACCCTAATCCCTTACCTGAGACAAAAGCTCCAAAGACCTAATAACCTCACCCCAGGAAATGGACTGCGTTCATTCTTTTGTTAATACACTATTTGTAAAGGTGATTTTTCTACCTACCAAGTTCTGGCCAAAATGTCATATACACCACTAGACAAAGGACCCACGTAGGAAACTTCGGACTTGGGTCTTCCCCTTTGCCAGAAGCTCTGGGGCTTTTTCTTCTTCTATATTCCTTTCTGTCTAATAAAGTCCTATCTTACCACTGATGTGTGGTCCATGGGTTCATTCTTCAAATCCCCAAAACCAAGGACCTACTGAAGAAAGAAATTCCAGTAACAACAGAACAGTCTTAAAGAGGCTACTCTCACTGTTCTCTAGAATCCAGCCTTCTGAAAAATAGTTTTGTAGACATAAAATAAATAAATAATAAAATAAAAATAAAATTCTTTATGAACATAAATGGTCACAAAATATTCCATTGAGATTCTTCTCTGAGTGGGCATTTTTTTTATTGCTTTTTTCTTGCTTCCTTTAGATTTGTTTGGCCAGATTTGAGATTTCATTTTCTCTGTGTCTTATTTTGGGAGGGAGTATAAAGAGACATTGTTTTAGAGAAGAAGTAAGGAAAAGCAGCAGAGTAAGCTTTGGGGAAGCAGTAGTATTTGAGGGGAACTTATGATTATTTTTTGCAGTTTTGGCTGGGGGCTGGGTTTGAACCCACCACCTCCAGTATATGGGGCCAGCGCCCTACTCCTTGAGCCACAGGCGCCACCCTGAGGGGAACTTATGAGTATGCAACACATGTACAGGATTAAACTTTCATAGGATACAGTGAAAACTAAGATTCTTTCACGCTCAGTTCTTCAGTTCTCCACTGGGGCTTGTCACTGTTATCACTCCCTTATAGGGCCTTTGTGTGGATATTCTAAGGCTGAGAGAGAGAGAGAATAGTTATGATTTTTTGTTCTTTTAAACAGCTTTATTGAGATATAATTCACATACCGTATTATTTACCCCTTTCAAATATAGAATCTAATGATTTTTTTAGTATACCCATAGAGTTGTGCAACCATCATGACAATCAATTTCAGAATAGTTTCATTATTCCACAAAGAAACCCTACACCCCTTAGCCATCACTCCTCAGTGCTTCCATCCCCCCATCTTTAAGCAACCACTAATATACTTTCTTTACAGATTTGCCTGTTCTGAGCATTTCATATAAATAGAAACATCCAAAATGTGGCCTGCTGTGACTGACTTCTCACTTTGCATAATGTTTTCAAGGTTCATACATATTGTAGCATTTATTAGTACTTCCCTTTCTTTTTAAAAACATATAGAGAGACTTTATTTTTTTGAGCAGTGTTAGGTTTACACAAAAATTGGGTGGAAAGCACAGAGAGTTCCCATAAACCCCCTCACTCTATCCCAGTTTCTGAGAGGTCAAAAACTGAAAAATAAAAGATTTCAAGATGCGAGACAAAATGAAAACAGGATCCAGGCTCTGTGCAGGCAACATGGCCTTTTGTTCCACCCTGGTGAGGGCAAGCTGAGTTTGAGAAAGAAGTCAGGGGTGATGCCTGGGGCACAAAAGAGTAGGGCACAAGCCCCATATGCCAGATGTGGGGGGTTCAAACCCAGCCCCACCCAAAAACTGCAAAAAAAAAAAAAAAAAAAACGTCAGCATGTGGTTAAAGATGGAGGGAGGGTATAAAGGTCAGGAAAGTGGAGGTTGGGACATTCCCTTTCCTGGGTTGGACATCTGTTGGAAGGGTGAGAGTTGACCCATTTACCTTTCCCTGGTGGAACATCTGGTGGAACAGGATAGGGGGTTGACCCATTCACATTTCTTAGGTGGGACATCTGGTGGGAGAGGGTAGGGGGTTGATTCTTTTAGGCAGGTCCATGCTATTTGGGCAGGGTTTGACTATCATTCCAGTCTTTTTAGTCTATTATAAGGAGCCAGGATTATAGGTGTGGTATCTCTTTGATTACTTCCTGCAGCAGGAGGTGCTTGTTAGATAATTGCACCACTTCGGCTCCCTATCCCGATTATCCACTGAAAAGCTCAAACTTATGGCCCTCCCCCTACCGCTCTTCACGCCAGAGCGGTAACACCTTATTGGCTGTTCTACCATCCCGACACCTCCCCTAACTGAGTCTATAGAAGGTGCCCCTGTCTTTTGTTCCTTCTCTTCTCTTCTTCTCTCTCTCTTCTCTTCTCTGCTCTTCTCCTCCTCCTCTCCCCCCTGTCCCCCCGTGTGTCTTCTCTCTTTCTCTCTCTCTCTCCCCTCCTCCTTAATGCTGCTCTGCAGCTTCCCCACCAATAAAGACCTTTCGTACAAGCAAAAAAAAAAAAAAAAAAAACCAGCACATTGTACCCCATGATTGCATTAATGTACACAGCTATGATTTAATAAAAAAAAAAAAAAAAAAGATTAAGAAAGAGACAAGGGATATCAATATACCTCTGACAGATACTTACAGAAAACAGATGCTCCTCTGAACATATTTACACCAATAAATGTGGAAATGTAGCTGAAAATTATATTCTGTAAAAAATATAACTCACCAAACTACCAAGAAACTTTCCTCAACTTAAAAAATAGAATATTTTTAAAGTTTTATATCTGTTAGATTAAAGGAATTTAATCGTGTTTATATAAAGAAATATGTATGACAAAGTAATACAGTAGCAACAAAGAACACTACTGTGGTAAATTCTACAGTGAATTCTTCTCAATATTTAAGTCAGAATAACATTAAGATTAATCATAATTTCTTATATAATAGAAAATAAGAGATCTCTTTCCAGCTAATATCATTAAACTGATTACAACATTAATAAAAGATAAATCACAGAACAATCTTTCTTGGAGAGAGATTTGAAAAAGTCACCAACAAAATATTCAATGTCTAATCCAGCACTATCAAAAAAGGATAATATATTGACTCTTCCCAGTCATGAGCATATTATGTTCTTCCAAATGTACACATTGTGAAAATATGGTCTTTTTGTTAAATGGTTCTGGGTCAACTAGATATATAATGTGGAAAACAAAAATTAATTTTGATCTCTGTCCCACAGCTTATACAGAAATTAATTCCAGATGGATCATAGAGCTAACACAAAATAAAAAATTACTATAAACTTGACAATGTGGGAAAATATCTTTATGTTATTGATATAGGTAAATATTTCTTTAAAAGAATACAAAAATCACTAATACCAAAACACATAGAAAAAAATGATATATTAGATCACATTAAAACCAAGAACTTCCATTCATCAAAGGCATCTTTAAGAGAGTGAAAGGAAGCCATGGACTTCCAGATGACGTTTGTAATACATGAAGTTACCAAAGGTCTCACAATCAGAAGATTCCTATAAATCAGTGGTTCTCAACTTTCCTAATGCCACGACCCTTTAATACGGTTCCTGTGGGTTGCAACCCTCAGGTTGAAAACCACTGCTATAAATCAATAAGAAAAAGATAACCAATCCAAACACAAAAACAGAGCAACACTTGAGCATATTCTTTGAAAAAGAGGCTATCCACATAGCCAATAGATAATATAAGGGGGTTAATTCCATTAATTACCAGGAAAATATAAATTAAATGACAATATGGTACCACAACACAGCTACCAGAAAGTTTAAAATGAAAAAAAAATACTAATAACACCAAGTGTTGGTGAAGATGTGAAGCAAATGGAATGCTTATACTCACAAATTTGTACAACCACTTGGGGAAATATTTCCCAGCATCTACTTAAGGTGGGCACATGTATATCTTATGACCTAGTCATTCTATTTCTAGTAAAATGCACATAAATTGCATTCAAATGTTTACCTAAAGACAATACAGAAATATTTATAGCAACACATTATAGTGACCCCAAATGAGAAAACAGGAAGCAACCCAAACAATTATCAAGAATAAATTGGTGACGTTTATACAATGTATTACTACACAGCAGTGAAAGTGAGCAATCATTGCTACCAGCAAATATATGAATGAATTTCACGGACACATTGAGTGAAAGAACCTAGAGACAAAAGAACACAAACTGCATGACTTACCTGATACAAATGCAAAAATTTATAAATTTTTGATAATAACAATCAAACAGGGGTTACCTTGAGGAATCGAGTACTGACTAGGAGGAGGTCTGGGGGCATAGTCCTCCATACTGGTAAGGTTCATTTCCTGATACACATGGCTTTTATCTTGAGACAATTAATCAAGCTAAGAAAAATGAATTTTTTGAAGCCCTCTAAATTTATATATATATATATATATATATATTTTAATTTCAGAATATTAGAGGGATATCCAAGTTTTGGTTTCATAGTTTGCTTTGAACAGATCGAGTCGAAGTCATAAGTGTTCCCTTCACAAAGACAGTGTTCCTTGTACCCTTTAGGTGTGAATGTGCCCATCCTTTCCTTCGCTGTCCTACCTGCTTTCCTTTCGTTGAGTTTTACTTCCATATGTGTGCATAGGTGTTGATCAATTAGCTCCAATTTAGTATTGAGTTGTTTTAGTTATAAAAGGTCTATAGAATGGTAAAAGGGATGGAGGTGATAGAAAAGCTTTAAGGACCACACCTGCTCTTTCCCACTGTAAACTGACCACCTGTCGTAAGCTCTAATTATAGATAGAGAACTAATTAACTTCAAATCTTTCTTGCCATTTTGCCAATTGCATAAGACTAGCCATTTTGACTATTGGATTTTCAATATATTCAGAAGGTACATGCAGCTACTGAGTCTTCATCCATGGCCAATATTTTAAGAACTAGGCAATACTTAAAAGTGATATTTATAATTTTTTCAAAAACCATCTCTTTCTTTTTCTCTGTGTTCAAGGCAGAAGATACAGTGCAGGACTTGAGTCGCACCTTAATGAGAACTGATCCATCAAGGAACTCCACTTTGTACTTTGCCGAGATGTACACTTTTATTGACTAGGATTTTAGAGTTGTTTGTTATAATTTTAGCCCTACCTAACTAAAACACTGCTTTCAGAAGTTTTGAGATAAACCGAATCCCAAAACCTCAAAGATGAAAAAGCAAAGTGTCAGGAAAGGTAACAAATTCATCAAGTACTGTTTAGTGCCAGCCCCTCTGCTGACAGTAACTAGAATTTCTCCAGCATCTATCACTACCCCTGTGCCATGTTAACTTCTTTATATTCATTATTTCATCTAGTCTCCACAACCACCTTTTGAGATAGATATATTCTACAGATGAGGCCCAGACCCATATTTAGAAAGCAATGGTTCATTCTAGAATTCACTCTATTTCAGATTCAAATGTCCGTTGGTCTTGCCACCAGAACCATGTGATCTACATTAGTTTGATATTTCCCACACCAAGCTGTCTGCACATTGATTCCTTGAGGAACTGTGTGACTTAAGAAATTCACTTAACTCTCTAAGCTTCTGATTCCTCATCGATCTCAAATTGAAAGAGTAAAAGTAGGATCAATCTGACCACCATATAAATTAATACATGAAGTTCTTAGAATAATGGTAGACATCTGAGTAGGTTAATACCAGTTAGCAATATTTTATTAAAAATAATATTAATGTCGGTATGATTATTGAGTAAATAGATAACTGTTCCAAGAAAAATAAAAAAGATGTGGTGGAACTTCATGATCAAATACATTTGGCAAATATAAAGTAACAAAATCAAACAGATTTCTTGTATACCAAACACTGATACTCCTGACAGAGCAGGGTATACAGTGTTTTCAGCACTTGTTGATAAAATACTTTTTTTGTCAGGACATATCTGTTGACATAATGAGCTCATTTAACAGATATTTATTGAAGGCCTATTACATGTCAGACACTGATATAATGGTGAAGATAATTTATAAGCGTCCTCTCTCATGGAGCCAGTGGACAGCAGGGGAAAGATACAAAAACAATGGGAATGCAAACAAATAAAAGCAAACCAGGAACAGGTGGAACCTGAGTGTACTTTTGAATGCTGGGAAAATGTAAAAGGGAAAAAGTTGGTCCAGATGAAGGGCAGGTGCAGGGGCAAGGAAAATAGCTCAGTGTAAACATGAAAATTTGAACAGATCTCGAGTTAACTAACAGCTTTATTCCTGTTTGTTGTTATCAAAGACTGATATTTGATCCCAACAGGGGTATGTCTGTTTAGGTCAATTATGTTCAATTACTGTTGTATTGTTGCTATGGATAATTGAAACACAGAAAAGTATCAAGAGAGAAGAAATCAGAGGCCTCAGAACAAACATCAAGTATGCAAATGGAGAAACTGAGGCCTAACTGAGACATTAAATAACTAGTCTTCCAATCTCTGCCTGCCTGGACCATTTTCATTAAATCATTCTCTGCCCCATAGTTCATTATATCCTGAAATAGAGACAAACAAACAAATATTCATCAAGCTTAGTACAATGCTAGGTGCTAGAAAAGATTCGAGGCTGATTAAAGTGAACAATATAATCTCTGCGTTTAGCATGCTTAGAATCTGGTTGGGCGCCAGGGAGAAACATATAAAAATAACACAATCAGGTTTAAATAGCAGATAAAAAAAAAAAAAAAAAAAGGAAAAAGAAACAACCAGGCAGCACTTCCCAATGTCCAGTGAATCTCAAAGCACTAATTATTTTAAGAGTTTACAGAAGGGGTACTGAGCAAGTACTAGAAATTAAAGTTGAGATAGATGTAGGAAGTCTGGGAAGATTTGTGAGTGAAAGAGAAGGCTTCCAAATGGGGTGATGAAGGGCTTACGAAGGGAAGGTCAAGGTATGTTGGCATTTACAGAATAATCATGGGAACAGCAAATCAGGAAATGGACTCTAGACAGGTAAGAATGACCAGTGTAATGTATTGTTTGCTCTGAAACCACTCTTAGAGCTCATTGAAAGGATCAATCGAACATGAGGAATATTCAGGTAACAGTTGGCCTTACCATTCATTTACTTATTTGTGATACTTATTGTAAGCCTGTTATATGCCAGGCTCTGTTCTAGGCTCTGAGAGCACACAAATGAACAACACATATTCAAAGAAAAGAAAGCTCCTCTGGGAGCTTATATTTTTACTTGGTATTTTTCAAACACAGCTGCATATTACAATTTCTTGAGCTTTTAAAAAAGACTTAAGGAAGCTTAAATGCCTATTTCTAGGTGAAAAAAGCTAGCGCCTGAAAAGAACTACACAGTGAAATTCCAACTGTATGACATCCTTTAAAAAGGCAAAGCTATAGAAACACAAAAAAGATTGGTGGTTTCCAGGAGTTTGGGGCGAACGGTGGAGTAGGATGAATAGCTAGAGTGCCGGATTTTTAAATTGGTAAAACTATTCTGTAAGATATTGTAATGGCAGAGTGCGCCCTAATGTAAACTATGAACCTGAGTTAATAATAATAATGTATCAACATTGTTTCATCAGTTGTAACTGATGTAGCACACTCATCTAAGATGTAACATCTTAATAGAGGAGACTGTGCAGGGGGAGCAGGGGTATATGGAAACTCTGTACTTAATGCACAATTCTTTTGTTAACCTAAAACTGCTCTAAAATGAATTCTATTAATAACAATTTTAAAAATTCATAGCTCTTATACTAAAAACAGAAAAAAATAAAAGAGAACCAGAAACACTTGCTCTTGGGCCCCACCTGGAAATTCTAATTAAATAGGATAATGAGTCTCAAGGACTCTTTTAAAGTACTCCAGGCTTTTCAACCTACAACAGCAAGTGCTGGTGCAAATGTCTGGGACAGCTGGAACTCTTACCTTCCTGGTGGGGATGCAAAATGGTACAACCACCTTGGTAACAGTCTTTGATAGTTTTTCATAAAGTGAACCATATACTTACCGTATGACTTAATAATCTCACTCCTGGATATTTTCCCAAGAGAAGTAACAACCCATATTCACATGAAAACCTGTGCAAAAATATTTACAGAAATGTTATTCCTAAACACCAGAAATAGGAAACAGTTTGGAAGTCCTTCCGTGAATGAACAAACTTAGCTACATCCACACCGCAGAGTGTGCTCACCCATAACACGGAACAGACTACTGATTCACAACAGGGATGAATCTCGGCTCGGTGCCTGTAGCTCAGCAGCTAGGGTGCCCGCCAGCCACATACGCCGGAGCTGGTGGGTTCCTACCCAGCTCGGGCCTGACAAAAAACAATGACAATTACAACCAAAACATAGCTGGGCGTTGTGGTGGGCGCCTGTAGTCCCAGCTACTTGGGAGGCTGAGGCAAGAGAATAGCTTAAGCCTAAGATGTGATGTGAACTGGGATACCATAGCACTCTACCGAAGGTGACATAGTGAGACTTTGTCTCAAAAAAAAAAAAAAAAAAAAAGCAGGGATGAGTCTCAAATCTCAAATGTGTTTTGCTAAGGGAGGAAGCTCTGTTCTAGTAAGATAATCAAGTAAGCTAAACATGCAGCAGTAAATCACAGAAGGACACGTCCTGCAAGAATAACTCAGTAGAGAAGGAAGAACGAACACTCAAATCCCAGGAGAGTGGCCCAGAGAGGCCTTCATGAGAAGGTGAACTTTGAGCAAAGCCCTGAAGGAAATGAGTGAGACCTCACAATATGGGAGCAGAGTTTAGATTTTATAAGAAATGCATAAGAATTCCATGAGAAGGTTTTACTAAGAAAGAACATGAATGAATTTGTATTTGAACTGGCTGTCTTGGCTGCTAACTGGAGAATAGGCAAACACCTGTCAGTTAAGAGAGAACGCAAGATACAAGGGAGGAGACTATTTACAGTAGTTAAGGTGGGAGGTGAAGGCTGAGTAAAAATTCACATTGAGCAATCTCCTTCCACACAAAAACACGTAGCAGTTTTGAAAGGGAGCAGTCTTTCCCTAAATGGAACAGAAACAGTTTCTCCAAAAGGCATTATAAAGCCTGTACAAACTGCTGATTAAGTCTGACAATGTAGGACTGAAAGCAGATAAATGCTCCCTTTTAATGTTACTGAGACAAATGTTTACTGTCTCAAATGCAGACTGGTAATGGAAAATGAACAAAGCTCAGTCTAACTAGCACCAATCTGTCTTCTGCATGTGTGTCGATGAGAAGGCTGCAGGACACAGCTGAGGGGGAGAGAGGACAGTAATGGAGAGTTGGCTAAACTGCCTTAGAAGACCTTCCCTCATCTGTCCAAGAAGCTCCTCTGTGAGCAGGTTCCTACAAACATCAGCTGCTCAAACCTCGGAAGCCCGGGGTGCCAGCTAACGGGATTCTGTAGCCAGTACTTCGAAGCCAGGACCCAGCCTGAAAAAAATCAGGTCCCTCCCCAGGGACAAAAGGGAACAACAGCCACAGAGAGCCAACATTTATTTGTGTATGTCTTAGCTTATTTGGGTTTTCCCAGGACCCAACCCAAAGCAAGGACTCAAGTGCAAGCATTATGTGGGAAATAAAGGAAGCATTACTAAGAAAGGGGGAAGCGACACAGGGAAGAGGACGCCGACTATCAAGCCAGCCTCCCCTGTGGGTAAGTAGAGCTGAATCCTGAGCAGAAACTCTGGAAAACCGTGTACAATAATGCCTAAGAGTTAGCTATACCACCTAAGGAACTAGGGAGCTCAGGCGTTTATATGCCAACTCCTGTCAGTCACTGGCTGAGGGCTGCTGAGGACCAGTGAATGTGTTATCTTCCAAGCACTGCCAACCTTCTATTGGTTTTGGGGGAAGAAAAAGTTCTCAGGCAAAATGAAGCAAACACGAGCATTTGGAAGTCAACAGGAGCTCTCTGAAACGCTAAGGCCTGAGGGATATGAGCAGAGCACCCACAGATTCTGTTACATGACTCCCTTTTCTGTGTAAAGAGCAAGACGTTTCTTTATCTCTGGTGAACATTTCCTCTGAAAAAGAAATAATTCCAACAATTTGCAAGAAGGAGGAATTCATCCCTTCATCCATTTCTCTCAAAGCACCCCTCATTGATTTATCCATTACATTATTGTTATAAATTAATAAAGTAAGGCACGCGTTAATTTACTTTATAGGTTTCTCAGCCACTGATTTCCTATTATCCTTTCCCATTACTCAAATCACTGACTCCCCCAGATAAATTGTCTGCAGCACAAATGCATCCCAGACTCTTGGATTTCATTAAGTATATAAAAGGTGTGTGATTTGTATTAACAGCTCAACTCATCACCCCATATTCAAAACTTAGCCAATTAAGCTCAAGTGCATATTAAAATAGGAAAAGAGATTCCCAATTTGTAGTTAATGTTCTTATTGCCTAATGAATTGCTCATTCTTTCAAATTCTAGTGCCATTTGCTTAATTTTCTTTTAATTTCTAAAATATAAGAAAAACATGTCTAATTTTCCAACTGTATGAAAATATATTGTCTTAATATTGCTTGTTAAACTTTCTTAAGAACATTGATGGAAAGGGCCACAGTAAATGATAAGTAATATCTATGTCACCTGAGGCAGTACTAGGCACATAGTAGGCACTCAGTCACTCAGTAAGTGCTTTTTGAATGGAGGAACCTACACTTACATGACAGATACCTGTGCATAAATCAGAGGACTGTTCTCACTATAAGAGCTTATTTATTTAGCTGGTAGTTATCATTCTAATGTGTTTTTGGTGAGCTTGGTAATGTGGAAAATGTTTGCTTGCATTTATACTATTTCTTAGACCTAATTGATAATTCTTTAATTTTATAGTCCTCGGATGCAAGAAGAAATTCCAAGAAAAACAGAAAACGTTCATTCTCCAACTAATACATTCAAAATATTTATGAAATGCCAGCTGTGAACCAGCACTCGTGAAGAATTTTATGATGCAGATAAGGTTAAAATGATGTGCAGCTCCCGAGAACATCATCCTCTGTGGTGAAGGGGAAGAGTGTGTAATTCTACCCTAATGCAGGCCACAGAACAAGGAACTGACTCCAGAGGGAGTCAGGAAAGTTTTGTGAAACATGGGATACTTGAGATGGGTCTTTTGGGTAAGGAGGCTTTCATATGGTGAGAGAATAGGGAAAAGTATTCTGAATAAAGAGAACAACTTATACAAATTCCAGTACTTTTTTTTTAAGGAACCTCTGTTGCAGTGTCACTGAAAAGTTTTTTAGGAAACTTTGTTATAGTCCAGGTTCTCTTGAGAAAAAGAACCAGGCTGGCAGGCTGGAAATTCAGTTAAGTGTTCAAGTGGCAGTCGTAAATCCAAACTGCAGGCTAGCAGTTTCAAAATTTAGACAGGATTTCTGTGTTATACAAGCTTGAGGCACAATTCCTTCCCCTGGAAACCTCAGTCTTTGCTTTTTAGACTTCAACTGATTGGCTAAAGCCCAGGCACATTATGAATAGTAATCTGCTCTACTCAAAGTCTACTATAACATTAATCACTCTAGAAAATACCTAGAAACATCTAGACCGGTGTTTGACCAAACAATTGGGCACCATGGCCTAACCAAGTTGGCTTGTATAACAGCCATACTACTTACTGAGGCAATGGTTCTCAAAGTATAGTCACCAAGCAGCATAATTAGAATCACTTGGGAATTTGTTAGAAATGAAAATTCTTGGGACTTCCCCAGACCTCCTGAATCAGACATTATAAGGTTGGAGTTGAGCAATGTTGTGCAAACACTTTACAATTTTTTGATTCATGTCAGAGTGTGAGAACCACTGGACTAGAGCATTAAATTCAACTTTTAGGTTGTAAAGGAAAGTATTAATATAGAAGCCGTTTTTTAATTACCTTAGTTTTCATAGGTTTCAGTGACTTCATTCACTTCACAGATTTTCACCTTAAAATAGAAAAGTTGATAGTCCCAGCAATATCAAGTTGTGTTCTAATTTTGAAGAAACATCAAAATTGATGTTTCTATTTTGATCACTTACACTTTCTATTGATCACTTACATGTAGTATATAAAAAATTAATCTACTAAACTTCTTCTCCATTCCCATCCCCAGCTCTCTGGCAATAAGACTGCTAAGCTGGCTTCAATTTCCTTGACTACAGTCAATAGGACCCACATCAGAATTTGCCTCAAGATTCTTCAGTAGCCTTTCTAGTTGCATTGATCATACAATGGGAATTGTTTTTAAACTGTTTCGTGTTGGTCCAGAGATAATATACCAAGATAATCAACGGAAATGGTTACTGTGTGAATTCCTTTCAGTAATTTCAGTACTTCATTCATTCATTTATTGGTCCACACGCCTTTTGTATTTATTGGCACAATGATGCTGTATAACAGACAACACAACCTTAATGGTGCAATAATAAGTGTTTATAGCCCACACTCATTACCCAGGTGGCAGGTGTCTCTGGAGATTAGGCTACACTATCTCATATCTAAGGATTGACTGATCCAGGATGGACTCAGCTGGATGATTGGAATGGCCAGGCTTTTTCATGTCTCCCATTCTCCAGAATTTTCCTCTCCTGCACCTTCCTCATGTTCTTGTGATGATGGCAGAGTGAAAGAGGAGGGCAAGGAGAAATGCAAATCTTCTAATTCATGTCCTGCTTGGGTCATGTCCACTTCTTAGATCTTATTAGCCAAAGCAAGTCACATAGCTGAGCCTAGAGTCAGGTTTAGAGGGCGCTGGAGTGCTGCATGAATGTGGACCTGATTCACACATAGAAAGAAGTAAAGACCTGAGACCATGTTTATTATCTACCTCACTTCTGATCAGAAAACTCCTCCCTATCTCCTCTCCACTTTCTTCACCTGCCTGACTATGTTTTACTCATGTTTTTATTTATTTTAAATGTCCCTTTCCTGGGGAACCTCCATTGACCCCCCAAGGCTGGATTCCATGCCCTTCCTATGAGCTTCTGTTGTTCCCTATACTTTCCATTATTGCAGATCTTTGTAATATTGTCATGAGGTAGCCAAGAAAACTAAGTAAGATGCTCCTAACATATATTTGGATGAGACTGTGATATTTGATCACTAAACAACTGAAGAGCTACACTAAGGATTTATTGGGGGGTTGGGGGGATTTTTATTTCTAGAATGAGTGACACACATTTGTTTATTATGAAGACTGATCTTCCCCATCAATGCCCACACACTGCTATGCTTTTCCGTAGCCCATCCCTCTGGCCTGTAACCTTTCTTCTCTGTCCCAAACTAAACCCTCCTCATCTTTTAAGATTCTACCAGGCCTAATTAGTAGCTATTCCTTATGCTGTCACATTCCACTTACATTTATGATAGCACTAATAACTGTGTTTTAGAATTGATGAAATGAGAGAAACAGATTATTTCCACTTGCTAATAAAAAGAAACTTCTGGTTTACTGCCAGATTGTGCCCTTAATAGTGCAGGGATGAGATGGAAACTTGCACCCAGTGCACTCATCATGGCCCAGTGCCCAGGCACCTGTGTGAGCACTGGGCCGCAGCCTGACTTGCCAAGCTCCACCAACTGATTCCAATAAACTAACTAATGAGCCTTCTGTTCAGGCCCTGATAACCAATTTTCTTTAGGTCACTAGAGCTTCATTGAACAAAAAATCCCTAACTTGGGCTCTGGACTCTTCCCTTCAGTGTTACCATCTTTCCACCCCCTGGTGATTAGATCTTCATATTCTTTGTTGACCTACTATTCAAATATTGCAGCAACACTAGCATGACCCATCATGACCAAAATGCACATGAAGACTCTAAATTAGCAGTTCTTAACCTGTGGGTCACGACCCACAGGAACTGTATTAAAAGGCCGCAGCATTCAGAAGGTTGAGAACCACTGCTCTAAATGCAGTTACGTGCATGGCAAACACCCTCAACTTCGCCTCACCACCATTTCTCTCATCCATACTTCTTCCCACTGAACTTCTGGCATCTTATTCAATAGGCAACAAGCTTTTGGAATTGCTCTTATCTCTCACTCCTTCTCTATTTTGACCTCTCTTTTATAAAACATGCATTTACCATAATGTTTTAATTTTCCCCAAATTAATGTCTTCCATCTTTATTTTCTCTTAGGGAGTTGCAGTAGCTGAAGACCCATGCCCTGCCTGCTTACCTGCCAGTTTGAAATGGAAAACTACACGATGAGATATTTTTTAAAAAGAAAGAAAAGAAATACAAACTCAGCAAGTACACATCATTAGCAGGAAGCATGTTCATCCCAGGGGTGGTGATTAGGCATTTAAAGAAATAATAAGGATGGAAAACCTGAAAACTGTACAGCAAAAACCATTAAAAATAATCACTGACTGGCCAATTTTGTGAAGTCAATGACTTGCAAGCAGTTTGATTCATAACATGAAAGTGCCTTTTAAAAAAAATTAACAGACAAAAGTGCTATGTGGCTCCCTAGTCATTCTTCCAAAGGGTGATAGATGAAAACTACTTTCCTTTCAGGAAAAGGTTTCTACCATGGATACTAGTGGTCCTCAGGGCTCCATCCTAATTTTACCTCCTCTGCCGAGGATATATCATCCAATTTCATGGATTGCATTCCCACTTTAAGATATTGACTCCTTTAGTCCAAACTATCCCTCAGAGCACAAAACCCACATAGGCACGAGCCTATTATTTATTTCCACGTGGATGGCTTGGTACATTGGCTTGGTTCATTGAGCTGTTTAGTTCTCCTTTGTCCCCCAGACACATTCTTTACCCTTCATCACTCCACTCCTGGCCCCAGGAGACTGATTCTATGAACGTTATCAACCTGGTTCTTCAGTTCTGAATTCCAGGTGACTTTATTTAGAGTCACTGTCAAGGGCTCAGAGAAGGAGAGAAGAGAAATTGAGATCTTTATTTCCCCAGTTTCTCATGCTTTGACAATGCCTCCTTCCTGTTGCTGTAGCAATGGAAGCCACCAGCCATAGTGGTTGCTGAACACTTGCAATGTGCGTAGTCTGAATTGAGATGTGCTATAAGTATAAAATATATACTTGATTTTGAAGATTGAGTAAAGTGTTAAATATCTTAATCTTTTTATAATGATCACATGTCAACATGACATTTAAGGTACTACTTATACTAAATTAACTAAGACATGTTATTCAAATTAATCTCACTTATTTCTTTTTATTTTGTTTAATTTTGTCCAACTTCACATTAGAATTTGTTATAAAATGTAAAATTATACATGTAGCTCACATTATATTTCTAATTGGAAGTCTCTATTTGATAAATATTTGTTGAAAGAATAAACATGAGATTCAGAATAAGAGAAAAGAGAATAAGAGAAATCTCCAGTTTCCAAATTTGGCTCTTTCTTTCTTTGGAAATTTTCTCTAAATTTGAGTTAGTCATCCCTTCTATGTCCTCACAAACAACCTTATAATTCCCCCTTTATGACAATTATCATATTGCACCAAAATGATCTGTTTACATTAATGAGGGCAGGCACTGTACCTGTCTTGTTTCCCTTTGAATCACCAGTGCCTGGCATGGTAACCAGCACATAATAAACGCTCAACAAATGTTTGATAAATGACTGAAATAAGCCAAATTGGCATGCAATAAGAAAAGAGAGATTCAAATAACAATAATGAGATGATGATGATGAGGCCCCAAAATGAGGGCTGTGATCATGCATGAGGGCACTCTTCTGTTCCTCTATTCTGTGGCCATCAGTAAACACTATGATTCTGAGTCAAGGAAAGTAGTGCCTGGCACAGGTGCTAATGAACCAGTATAGAACTGTTGTAGTCTTAGGTACATAAGGCAGGGTGTGGGGGCAGGCTGATGGGTCTAACTCTTCCTTATTTATTTTCCTTAACTGCATTCCTACTGCTGAGGCTATGTCAATAATAAGCCAGAAACATATAACTGTCTCCAGGATTCAGAAATGTCTGTCTCTCTTCTCTGTTTCCTGCATGTACTGACATCTTCTCTATTGTTTAGAGAAGTAACTCCTTTGTGTTTATCTTGGTTTTTCAATGTGTGTGATCTATCCTTCCATATTAACCTACAGTTGACATTCATCAATATGGTGTTCATGGAGTATATTTCCTCTAGTACTCACAAGAATTAGCATAGATATTATTCTCATTTTTCTGGAAAGGAAAAAAGCTAAAAAAAATAAAAATAAAAAGCAAATGTTTCAAGGTCACACTGCAAGCAAGTGATACAAGTGGAATACAATTCTGTGAGAGTCTAATGTCCATGCTCATTCCATTTCTGCCTCTCTATGGTACATTACACAAGGAATGGTCAGGGTCCTTGTCCCTACCAGAACTTAATAAAATAACTGGCAAAGGAGAAGACTGTGGATTCCTGTCCTGAATACATCACACCTTTGACAACCAGTAAAATCAAAGGTTAAGAGAGGTAACTCATAGTAACAAGATTCTGAGACTTCAAATGGGGTCTCATACTTCACAGATGTTATATCAAATTCATCATGGCCAATCAATTATCCCTATCCTTGCTCTCCATCTTTGTCTTGATTGTGGCTTTGACCAGTGACTCTGAATCTCAGACTCAACCCTCCTGGAGAGTTCTACTACATTAACTTACCAAGTGGCCTTTTCAAAATATTACTTTACCTTTGGGCCTAGATTTGGTGCCCTGGACCTATCTTCCTTATTCTTGAATCTTGGTTCAACACTGCCTCTACCTGGCACTGTCTACTTCATTTTCACATCACCAAATTCTCAAACTTGGTCTGAGGCACTTCCTCAACAAAGATAGAAGCACTTAGTTCACAAATGCCCTGGGAAAAGAGCAGCAGGGTTAAGGGGAAGAAAGGAAGAAGCAGAAGAAGAGATTTGCAAACAAAGGCAAAAGGCATTTCTAAAGATTCCAACCCCTAAACTTTAACTTTGCCCTTGCCTCTGGGTTTAGTCTTGCCCCATTGAATTTTTTACTAATGTGGTTGTATTTCCAGCTCAGTGGTTCTTAAAACTTTTAACACGTATCAGCATCATCTGTGTGGTTAAAACACAACTTGCTGGGACCCACGACAGAGTTTCTGATTCATTAGATCCATTTCCAGGTATTGAGGCTGCTGCTAGTCTGAGGACTACATTTTGAGGACTACTGTTCTAGGATTTTATTTTTTTAATTGTCGATCTCCTTGCTGGCTACTCATGGTGAGACAGGAGAAAGTGGACTTCAGGCACTTCTGGCTTAGGGAATCTGCATAGAAACATCACTGGGGGTAGCGGTAGAATGAAGCAACAGAAGACTTCTGGAGCTGAGGAAAACTGATATGGAAGGTAGGTGCTTGGTATCAGCTGGCCTGGGAACAAGAAAGGGCTGTCCTATAATATTTCGATTTTGGACTGGGCTGCTCACTGGAGCAGTGAGTAGACTCAAAAAGTGTCTGGAGGCTGGGGTTGAGTACCAGTGGTGGTGGTGGTTCTCCCATCAGCTTTCCTGCTGGCTAGGCACCACCACTGTGTGAAGAACATGCATAAGTGGAGCAGTCTGTGGGATCCTAGAGCACAGCAGGGCTCTGGGAACCTGCTGAGTTCCAGTAGCCATTCCTGGGGTGAGCTGAGCAGCACCTACACCTCCCAAGAGGATGTTGTGTTGTCAGGGGACACACAGTCTGATGGGTCTTCTGGGAAGTTTGGAGAGCTTTAGGACCCCAGTCCCAGGAGAACTGAATGCTGACAAATGGAACAGGGCTGTATTGAGGGTTAAAAAGTTAGGAAGACAAGATCTGGTTTTCTTTGCAACTAGGGTGTAGCTTCCCACCCCCATCATATATAATAAATCCAGAGTGTGTTCTCTGTTGCCTAACACCAAAGCCCTACCTGGTGTCCACCCAATATATTGCAATATCTATATACACACACATATATACAGGGTGGCCATAAGTTTATGTAAAGTGCACACTATTTTAAATTACAAACAAATTTTATGGCCACCTTAATATACTGTTTTATATTTTTGATTCATTTTTCAATTTTTTCCTTAGTTTTTTTTCTTTTCTTTTTTTCCCTCTCTTATTGTTGCTTTTTATTAGTTTTCCTTGTTTGGTTGTATTTTTCTTTTTAAATTTTTACTTCTTTCAATAGCAAGGGCTCCTCCATTTTCATTACAGTTTTTTCAACCCCTTTATTCTGTCTTTCTTTTTTATATCTTTCCTTTTTCTCTCATTCGGTAGAGATTTTTCTACTATTCTCATCTCTCCCCCCAAAATTTCTCATACAACACCTAAAGTATCCCTCTTTTCCTCTTTATCTTATACAATTATATTTTTAATTTTTACCTATTTTCATTATTTTTTACATTTTTTTCTTTTCTCTGATGGCTAGCGGTCATAACATTGGTCTGAGGGGGTCATAACACTGGCTCAAGGAGGCCACAAGCTCACTGTCTTGGGTGCCCTTTTAGCTTTGGCTTTTAGAAAGGAAGGTATTGGTAGGTCCCCCCTGCAACACATTGCTGATTTCTTTCTATATTTGGCAGAGATGTGGTCTTGTTTTTGCCAAGGCTGGTAAAGAGCTCCTGATTTTGAGAGACCTGCCCAGCCTGGCCCCCCAAAGGCTCAGAGCTTTGAGTGTGGTTAAAACACTCCAGTAAACACTGCCATTTCTCTAGTTACTCTCTTTCTCTCTTCCTGTTCCTTTTCTCTCCTTTCCTTAAGTCCTCCCTTCTACCCCACCTTCTTTCTTTTTTCTCTTTTTATTTCTACTCTTTATCTTTTTCTTTTCTTCCTACATTCTCTCTCTTTACTCTTATTTTCCTTTTGTCCTTATACCAAAAGGACACTTCAAAACCAAACCTCTGAGACAAATTAATTTAAAGCAAAAGAAGTAGTGAAGAGAAAAAAGTAGGAGAAAGAAGTAAATGAGAAGAAAACACACATGAGAAGGAACCAACAGAAAAATGTTGACAACATGAAAAACCAGACTACAGCAACCTCCCTCCTAGGGATCATAAGGTAGCTATTACAGATAATTCTTCCTATAAAAAAAATTAATGAAAATCACAGAAATTGAATTTAAAATATGAATGGCAAAAAAAAAAAAATGGAAATTGACAAGGAAATGGAAAAACAGAACTAAAAAATGGATGATAGACTGAAAAATATAGAAAGGATACAGGGGAGCTGAAGAACTTAAAGGAGTCAATCATGGAATTTAAGAACCAGTAGAAAGCATCAATAACAGATTAAATCATAGAGAAGAAAGACTCTCAAAGCTAGAACATAAAGCTCTTAAATTAACCCCACTAGTTAAAGAAGCTGGAAAGCTGAGAGAGACAGCAGAACATTTGCTCAGAGAATTATGGGACTTGATAAAGCATTCAAACATACAAATTATAGGTATTCCTGAAGGGGAAGAAGACAATCCCAGTGGATATCCTCCTTACTAAAGGATATCAAAAATGAAAATTTCCAAAGTATTACTAAAGATTTCAAAACACTTCGTTCAGAGGGATATTGAAATCTTGGTCATCTCAACACAAACAGACATTTCCAAGACACATTGTAATGAACCTGTCCAAAGTCAAGACAAGAGAGAAAGTTCTGCCATCAGTCAGGAGTAAGTGCCAATAGACTCACAGGGACATACCTATCAGGGTAAACATCAACTTTTTGAGCTGAAACTTTCCAAGCCAGAAGAAAATGGTCATCTACCTTTAACCTTCTCAAACAAAACACTTTTTAACCCAGAAACCTGTACACTGTTAAACTAAGTTTCAAAATTGGTGGAAGACAACTAGGCAGAGAACATTAGCTCAAGAGGGATAGATATTAAAGTAAAAGATATCTTCCTTATAACCACTGTGGTTGGAGGGAACAGCAAGACACTCCTTTTGCATGTTGGCCACTTGAAAGGATGACAAAACTAGGCAGGTATTTCAGGGGAATAATTAATAATGGGTATTTCAATGTGTAAGGTGGGATGTTAAAAGTGATTGCCATCTTTCTCAGGTATGCTGAGATTAATTAGTAGAGAACTACAGTAACATCTTAGGGTATAAAATCAATGTTCACAAATCAGTAGCCTTTGTATATGCTGATAACAGCCAACTCGAGAAGCTAATCAAAGATTCAATTTCCTTCACATTAGCATCAAATAAAATGAAATACCTAAGAAAATACCTAGAACAGAAGTGAAGGACCTCTACAAGGAGAATTATGAAACCCTAAGAAAAGAAACAACAGAAGACATTAACAAATGGAAGCACATACCATGCTCTGGCTGGGAAGAATCAACATTGTTAAAATGTCTATTCCATCCAAAGCAATCTACAAATTCAATGCAATCCCCACTAAAATACCAATACCATACTTTGAAGAACTGGAAAAAAAATAGTTTTTTGTTTTGTTTGGAACCAGAAAAAGTCCCCAATAACCAAGGCAATTTTTAGTAATAAAAACAAAGCTGGAGATATCACTCTATCGGACTTTAGGTTATATTACAAGTTCACAGTGATCAAAGTAGCATGGTATTGACACAAAAATAGACACACAGACATATGGAACAGAATAGAGAATGAAGACATGAAACCAGTCTGTTATAGCCATCTGATCTTTGCTAAAACAAACCAAACATTTACTGGGGAAAAGAACCACTATTCAATAAACAGTGCTGGGAAAACTGGATAACCATATGTGAAAGACTGAAACTGGACTCGTACCTCTCACCACTTACAAAAATTGACGCAGATGGATAAAAGATTTAAATCTAAGACATGAAATGATAAAAATCCTAGAGAAAAGTATGGGAAAAACTCTTCGATATAAACCTTATGCTTTTTTTTTTGAGACAGAGCCTCAAGCTGTCCCCCTGGGTAAAGTGTGTGGCATCACAGCTCACAGCAACCTCCAACTCCTGGGCTCAAGCAATTTCCCTGCCTCCACCTCCCAAGTAGCTGGGACTACAGGCACCTGCCACAATCCCTGGCTATTTTTTGGTTGCAGCTGTGATTGTTGTTTGGTGAGGCAAGGCTAGATTCAAACCTACCAGCTCATGTGTATGTGACTAGCATCTTAGCCGCTTGAGCCACAGGTGCCAAGCCAACAATAAAAACAAACAAATGGGACTTAGTTAAACTGAAAATCTTTTACACACCTAAAGACAGAACAATTAAAGCAAATACACAACTGTCATAATAGGAAAAGGTATGTACATATTACCAATCTACAAAGGCTTGATAACTGGGATTAATAGAGAACACAAATTAATTAACAAAAAAAGAGGAAACAATCCCATCAATCACTGGGCAAGAGACATGAACAGTACCGTCTCTGAGGAAGACAGATGAATTGCTAACACATGAAGAAATGCTCATTGTTCCTAATCATCAGAGAAATGCAAATTAGAACCACCCTGAAATGTCACCTAACCCTAGTGAGAATAGCCCACCTCTCAAAGTCCCAGAGTTGCAAATGCTGGCATGGGTGTGGAGAGAGAGGGACACTTATACACTGTTAGTGGTACTGTAAACTAATACAGCCTCTTTGGAAAGAAGTATGAAGAATCCTCAAAGAACTCAAATTAAACCTCCCATTTAACCCCACAATATCACTACTAGGCATCTACTCAGAAGAGAAAAAAATCACTTTATTATAAAGACATTTGCATTAGAATGTTTATCACAGCTCAATTTACAGTTGCCAAGATGTGGGAAAAAACCTAAATGCCCATCAACTCAGTAATAGATTAACAATCTGTGGTGTATGTATGCTTAGAAGTACTATTCAACTATAAGAAAAGATGGTGACTTTACATTTTTTGTATTAATCTAGATGGAGTTGAAACATATTCTTCTTAGTAAAGTATCATAAGAATGGAAAAGCAATGTACTCAATTTTATTATGGAGCCAGTAGACAATCTAACACAAGCTCACATAGGAGAAAAACTTAATTCCATTCAAGTTGGGGGTAGGTAGAAGGAGGGAAGGGGGTAAGAAGGGAGGGAATTGGTTTGCTCCTACTTAAAAGGGCACAAAGTAGGAGTGTATGGCACACCTCTTGGGTATGGGAAATAATTATAAGAGAGACTCTACCTAACATATTCAAAAATTGTGCATCCTCGCAATAATCTGAAATTAAAAATAAAAGAAGAAAGAACCCCTATTGTAGGTAAGAATAGAGAAGAAAGGGCAGCAATGTGCTCTAAAGAGTGGCTGTGAAACTAGCCTTCATGAATTGGAAGAAAGACTCATGCTCATTCCTGCTCAATCATAATTAGGTTTACCTTTTAGATAAAGTTGGTATTCTTATCCAATTTTGGTGATATCTCTTTATCACCTCAACCATGACTTTCCTGTAGTTTCCTCTCATATGTTAAAAAAAAAAATAATGAAGATTACCATTTCATGTTGTTGATTTGGGAGTAATTAGGACATTTGGTGTACCAGTTGGCACAGGATAAGATCTCAAAAAACAATAGCTACATTTCAAATATATACATTATATGGTTTGAGACACCTCTTAAAATTCATCCTGCTAGGAATTTTAATAGAAGCCCAATCTAGAAAGGCCATACTCAAAGTAATAAGAGAAAAATTAAGGCAGAAAGGAAGGAAAGAACGTCTAACTAAGTTTTGCCATGAAAAAAAAATTGAAAATAGATAGATGGACCATTCTGTGTAAAGTATACATAAATATTCTTTAATTATACAGACTAATTTCATCCCCATTTTAGTGAATAAAAGACCGGGATTTTATTCTGACAAAGGGGTTGAATTAAACGTGTGAAGAAGAGTAATATGATTTTGCAAACATTCACAGATGAGAGCTCAGTGAGGGCAATGACAGAGAAAGTATCAGTGGTAGACTGGAGAAGGCATAGGTATGCAACAGAGGGCAACATAGTATCTTTGCTCATGATAAGGAGAAAATGCAGGGCAATGAAGGCTATTTCTGCACCAGTATGCATAGGTTTTTTTACACAGGCAATTTATAATCACTTCCTGAGAATTTCAGCATCAGATATGACTCTAAAGGTGATTTACTTCAATTTGAGGAGTTGATTGGTATACTGAAAAAAATTCATATGCATAAATACATATATATTTCATTTCAATGATGCCAAAGTTCTTTTATAAGTATTTAACTCAACAAAATCCATAAAGTGAAAAGATGAAAGATAATATTTAGAAGAGAAAGATACATAGTAACTTGGAAAGTCATTTAATATCTCATTGTCTCAGTTTCCTCATCCTCATACATTCTGTGAAACTCTAAAATGGATTACAAACAGCCATTTATAAATAATATTAATAACAACAATAGTAACAGCCACTGGTAGAACTTCCTGAGTTCTACATTCTAGGCACCATATATCACTTTCCATATATTTTTTCATATAATGCTTCTAATGAGTCTATGAAATAAATACATAATTCTTTCCATTGCAGTAATGAGGAAATGTGGCTCAGATGGGATTAGGCCACATAACAAGGTAGTGAGAGAAAGAGGTGAGATTAAAAGCAAGACTGCCTGACTCAGCATTTGATGTCCTCTCCCATCATGAAGTCCATGGATATCAGCTATTGGGGCTGTTATGACCGTGCTTCTTGGGCGAACTCCAGAAACATAGCTGACTTGACATAAACACATAAGCAAAGTGTAACAGCTGAAAGGAGGCATGAAGGACAAAAATGGGAAAAATCCAAAGATTAAGGTTTGAAATGGATATAATCTTCACTCACTGTTAACATGCCCTGGCCATAGCTCTTGTATCCATGGTTAAATAGTTGGACACATGGCCTGGGTAAATTTCAACAGGAAGGAAAGAGGCTAGCTGTGCCTCACTCATAAAAGAAAGCCGCAGGGAAAGGATAGGATAAAAAAGGAGACAAAAAGCATGTCAACAGAGCAGTGAGGGCTCAGCAGGCGAAGTGAGAGACAGCAGAAACATCCTAATTGTTAACAGAGACAGGAAAACGGGCAGAAGTTAGCAGGGTAAAGGCTGTCTGGTGATAGAATCCTCTGGGGAGCAAGAAGTCGGGCTGCAATTTGAAGCAACTGGGGGGCACTTCCTTAGATTTTATTAAAAACACAACTGCATGGGGACTGAATGTGAATTTTTGCTATCAGCTCTTCCTTAATGTTTTCCGGAAATGCTTTTCCCTCTAAAAGCTAAAAAGCTTAAAATTTATTTAAGACTGTGGAGGAAAATTTTAAAATTAAAAGCTCTCAGAGGTAGGATTTCTCCATAAGATGAGTAGAAATAAGGGCTCTAATTTTTCCATTATGACCCTGGAGAGGAAAGGCAGAGAAAAGAAGCCAAGAAGACTTTTAAGGGCAAGGCTTCTAGATGCCAGCCAAGGAAATTGATGGAAGCTGAACTTGAGGTTTTCCAACCCTAAGTAATACTATTACCCAACAACATGAGATATGGATTTGCTTCTCATGTCAAGAGCAAATCACTTCTCAGTGCAAACTAGTGAACTTCTATGAAGTGCAACTTGAGGATATCCATAATGTTAAGAGCAACTTCAATTCAAATAATTTTCCCCTATGGTATATAGATATACAGAGATGTGTATACCAAGATATGTGTTACAGTTTATTTAGTGTATTGAAAATCTGGACAACTTCAGTGGTGACCAAGAAGAGACCACTGTTAATAAATGATGCTATTTTATAACAGGAAATATTAAGTATGTAAGCTTTAGTCATTTTTGGCAGTGTAAAAATACCTTTAAAATATATTCATTTAAAACTTTATACCCTCATTTTAATTTGAAATAAAAAACTAAATTAGAAAAAAACAAAAATAGAAAATAAAATGAAAGCATATATAAAATAAATGACTTCACTTGTATTAAATGGATTACATGCAGTTTTAAAGGTTCTTTTTTGCTTTCTTTTTCTTTTTTTTTGAGACAGAGTCTCACTCTATCACTACAGGTAGATTGTAGTGGTATCATCACAGCTCACTGAAACCTCAAACCCCTAGGCCAAGCTATCCTCCTGCCTAAGTCCTCAAGTAGCTGGGACTGCAGGTTACCATGATGTCTGGCTAATTTTTCTAATTTTAGTAGAGATGGGGTCTTGCTCTTGCTCGGGCTAGTCTTGAACTCCTGAGCTCAAGCAATCAGCCTACCTTGGCTTCTGAGAGTGCACGAGTACAAGCATGAGCCCAGAACATGTAATTTAATATACTTATTTAATATACTTTTTTACACATAAAAAAGTTGTATAAAGATTCATTAAGAGTTGTTTTCATACTGGTGCAGGTAAGTTAGGGCATACTTGAAGTGGAAGTTTTAACATTCATTTTACATCCTTCTACACTGATTGCATTTTAAAATCATGAACATGTATTTTAGAAAAACAATATTTGGAAAGTTGAAAAGACATTTCTCTATGAGAGAATATGGTTGAAAATGAAATTTCTTTAACATTAAAATACTAATCCCTAAGCAGAAACTGTAGTAAAATGAAATCAATACTTTAATAAATTTTTTATCCTGTTTTGACTAACTGGAGTTTATCCCAGAGATGTAACAGAGGTTTAATATTAGAAAATCTATTAACAAAATGCATTACATCATTATACTAAGGAGGAGGAATGACATAATCATCTTATTGAATGCCAAAGGACATTTGGTTAAAAGAAAAAACTGATTTATAAAAAAGCATGCCTTAAAAATAGTAAACTTTCATAATAGATAAACAATAAGTACCAAAAACAACAGCCAACATCATAATTGAATCATTGAGAGATGTCAATTATACAGGACATTTAATATTTTCGAACATTTTGTAATAGTCATGTCTGAGTTTTACATAACGAAAAAAACTAATAGCTTTAGAATCTGTCTAAAAAAATCCTATGTACGATGAAAAGGGTAAATACGTGAACCAGAGAAAGAATCTTCACTGCAGTAAAACCATGACTTACTCAGCCCCAAGTAAATAGAATGAGGCATTGTTTTTAGAATTTGAGTTGTACCACAGACAAGTTTGACAAACTTAAACTCTTCTCATGTATGATTTTAACTAGCTTCACAATGTGCTTTCCTCCATATGATCCAACAAGAAATTACTGAGCATTTACTCTGTGATCTGTGCTAGGCTTGAGGCTTTCGAAAAAATTAGCTAAAAGAGGGTATGAGTGTGAGGCAGTGGATCATAACCAATTCCTGTGTTATGAGTTTAGGACTGCTTACAACACATGACTTTCGGTGTAGTAGAGGATAGCTGCCAGGAGCATGAGGGGAGCTTTGAAGCAAGCTTTAATGTTTATATGAGTGTGGAAACATGTACAGGTGCCAGTGAAGAGCCAAGGAAACTGGAGCAGCTTCTGTGAAAGAATGTTGTAAGACAAGAAGAAGCCTTCGGGAAAACCAGGATTGCATTTAGACAAGAGGCAGAGCGATCACTCGGTGTTAAGTGTGAATATATGAGATATTTACTTACAAGAGGACATGGGTTCAAGAGATTAAGAGAAAATAGGAGATTAGGTTTCAGGGTTCAAGTAGTTTGGATGGGTGGTTTCATTCATTAATTCAGAATCCCCCAAACAAGAAGCTTCATTGGAAGTAAGCAGTCTTAAATATTCCAACTCTGACACATTGACACCAGAACTGTCCAAGGGGAATAGCAAATGGTTAAGTAGCAAATCTTAGACTTGGTTTGAGAGCTAGCAATCCTCAGTTTGGCTCTCTCCACATCTTAACCCACTATTGCAGGAATCTGCTGATGGTTACTGAGTACTTTCTTCATATAAGGCAGTGGGTAGAAGATAATAGAAAGAGTTTAGGCACAAGTCTAGTTCTCAAAAAATACTCAGCACAACTAAGATCTCTGTCAATGATTCTTAAAAACAAGAATCACCAGGAAGCCTAGTTAAACCACAAACTGCTGAGCTCCATTCCTCAGTGTCTGCTTCAGCAGTTCTGGGATGAATCCTGGCAATTCACATTTCTAGCAAGTTCCCAGGTGATGCCCATGCTGCCAGTTCAAAGACCAGATCTTGAAAACTACTAACATAAGGGAAATAGTTATAAATGCTTTGGGAACTCAGAGTACAAAAATGCTCATTTACAGAGATTAAAGTCAGAGTATGAATAAAATTTTGATAAATTCCCTAAGTTATGACTTTTTAGTCTACAATGTTCTCTGAAAAATGCTTGTAGTTAATGTACTCTTTGTAAAGGAAGAGCCAAGTCTAAAGTCAATTCAAATGCTAGGGATTATATTATAATATATTGTCTTTATTCAGGCCTATTCAAGCACTGGAAATAAGGGCTTCAGGATATTCTCTTCACAGGATCAGATGCTGCAGTATAAGATTCATGGGACAAGCCCATGGTCACTGCATGTGTGGGCCAGTATGGGCCATAGGAAAAATTCTTCTTCAAGCTTTTCTGGGAAAAATATTACCTATAATAGCTACAGTTCTACAACAGATTGCAATTTACAAGTACCTTTACATACATTTACCTGAAGCACCAATTGAGAAACCTATGAGTAGGTATTCTTCAAACTGTAAAGTCTATTTAAGTATAGTTATCATCATAATTTAATTTGAACAGATTCAAAAGAATGAGTATTGCTCATATTTACATATTTACTTTATGTAAATAAAGTACATATTATGGTTTCAAAGTTTGTCCTCTCTGAAACTTATGCTGACACTTATGTTAAACCCCACTGTGGCAATATTGAGAGGTAAGACCTTAAAATCGTGATTGGGGGTGGCGCCTGTGATTCAAAGGAGCAGGGCGATGGCCCCATATGCCGGAGTGGCAGGTTCAAACCCAGCCCCGGCCAAAAATCACAAAAAAGAAAAAACAGGTGATTGGGTCATGATTCAGCAGTGTCCTGATGAATGCATTATTCTACTCCGAGATTAATGGGTCATCATGGGGATGGGACCGATGGCTTTATAAGAGGAAGAGAAACCTGGGCTAGCACACTTACCACCCTCAGATTGTGATGGTCTGTGTCACATTGGCTCTCCTACACTTAAGAAGGTCCTCACACAAGGCCCTTCAACCTTGGAGTTCAACCCTTCAATCCTTCAGCCTCCATGACTGCAACAAATAAATTCCTTTCCTTTATAAATTATCCAGTTTCAGGCATTCTGTTATAAGCAACAGAAATGAACTAAGATAGTGAAGCTACATGAGAAAAATGACTTGACTTTGATCGGAGAGCTTCCAAGTAACAGAGATGAGTATAAAATATAATTCAGACCTAGAATTTTAATTTTAAATCCTGTGCTGTTTTAGAAGAAATGTCAACCTTTGCCACCAGGGAGGGACAGCACTTGGTACCCACGTTTTATACTGTGTTATTATCTGCTCTCCCTTTTTTCAACATCTCTCCCCCAGCCATGGAACCTCAACAGCTCACTGGAACAGAGCTGGGGATCTGACCCAAAGAACCTCGGGTTCTTAGAGTGTGGTTCTCAAACTTAAGTGTGCATTGGGATGACCAGGAGGCTTGTTAAAGCAGATCACCAGGCCCCATCCCACGGTTGGTCTCAGGAGGGGCCTAATAATTTTCATTCTTAATGAGTCCCTGGGTGATGCTGATGATGCTGGTCAAGACACCAAACTTTGAGAGCCCCTAAATTATAAGTTAGAACAGTTGAAATTCTAACCAGGAAATTCTGAGATCATGAGAAATTTAAGATTGAAAGAGGAGAATTAGAGGAAACATGGAGACAGGACTAACTAGTTAGAGCTGTGGGGAATAATGTCAATCTAGGCTTATAAAGGAACTTATGAAAGGCACTTATAAAGGAACAATGTGACAAAGAAATGCTTTTCAGAACAGAGAAAGAATGGGGTGATTGATGACAGAACAGACAGAAACCACTATGGCAAAGGGCACTTGTGTTGAGAGAGCTTCGTGGCATGGAGTAAAATCCCAGAAAACCTCCTAACAAGGCCTCTGGATTACCAGGGAACCAGAATTCTCTGCTTGCTCTATTTTCTCAGTCTTGGTTACTTAGCTTCTTCTGGATGCCCTTGCAATACTCCCTGTCCTATTAGGTGTGGCACCTGTGGTAATTTTATGTGTCCAGCTGGCTGTGCAGCGGGGTGCTCAGATTAAGCATTATTTCTGGATGAGTTAAGTGTTTGAACGGGACTCAGTGAAATACATGAACCTCCCCAGTGGGTGGTGTCTTCCAGTCGTCAGTGGGTTTCCTGGGTTTCTACCTTGCAATGGGCAGATCATAAGCTTCTCAGCCTTCATAACTGCATAAACAAATTCCTTATAATAAATCATATGCATATATTTATATATACACACACATATACATGTATGTAATCTCCTATTGGGTCTATTTCTCTGGATAACCTTATAAGAAATCTGTCCTTTTCAAAGAAAAGACACCACATGATCAGAAGAAGAGGCTAGAACATTTTAAATAATCTACCCTAGTTGCTAACTCTCAGTGCAGTCCACAGATTGTAAAGCTAGCACTGTTTAGCAAAGTGAAGTGGCTGCAGAGTCACCCTCGATCACCAGGTTGCTTAGGACACTCCTTATTCTTTGGTGCCAACAAGTTGACTTGATCTGCAGCCATACATCTCTCCAGGTTGTTGCCCTGACAGGTACTTGGCACATAGGGGTTCCCTGATCATATGTCTTCTCCGTGGAGACAGCAATCTGTGCCCTAAAGAATTGCCAGCCTAGTGGAAAGGGAAAATAACAGCCAGTGAGCAAAAAATCACATATACACTATGATTTCTAATATTTCAAATAACTAGTTGCATGATTTGGAGAACTACTTTTTTAAAAATGAAGCACAAATAGGTTTATCTACAAGGAGAAAAGTGTGTCTAAATTAAAGAGAGATTTAATTGCCAATGCCAATCAGTGCAGTGACTCCCTAGAGTGGTGTCTGGACAGGGATAATGAGCCTGTGTCCATCAAGACTGCCATGATTGGCTAATAATGTCTGTCATGGCATGGGAAACGGATGTGGTCCAAATACTATATTTGCCCTCCCTGGTCCAAATGCTATCATGGGTTCTTTCCATTTCTTAATTCTATGATTCTATGTTATTATCTCTAATGTGAATGTACCAAGCATATATTTACTTCTAAGATGTTAGATTTACTTCTCCCATGGGGTCATCTTTCTAGTCTTTTTCTCCTGTTGGGTCTCAGGCTCTATTTTTTCCTCAGGTGACTATTACAATACTCCAGCTCACAGCATTAAAGTGCACAGCAAATGCATAATAATATAGTGTCTGCTAAACACTTCATAAAAGTAGCATTAATAATCTATGCCACATCCCTGTTTGCTTAGAGAAAACTGCATGGGGCAGATGAATTCAAAACCCCAGTGGGAGGGAGCCGCAGCCCTGTGACCACAGGCACCGGATCCAAATAAAGTGGCTGCAAGAATAGACCTTTGATGAAAACCACCTTGGTTTTCCCTATTTCTTTTTTTCCTAAGCTCTTTAAGAGTGGTGTCAAATTATTCCAATGCACAATGCCCCTGTTTCTGTAGAAACTATTTCAGCATAAAATTACAGAGCAGAGAAAATCATTAGGTCTAAATATTCTTTCAGAATGCATTAGAAAGACAGTACTGTTTATCTTGTGCTGTCAGTGTCAGTGGGCTGCCTCTAACCTGGCTAAATCACTTTCCTGAGCCTCAATTTCCTCATTTGTCAAAGAGGGGGGAGAATGTGAGAATGTAATAGATGACTTCTCAGGTCCTTTCCAGCTGTGACATTTTATAAATTCTATGACCTTCACTACAAACAGTTGTTACATGGAATTGGGAAATTGAATGTATTTTAAAAGAAACTGGCCTGTTATAGCTATAATTAAAAGTTCAAACTATTCTCTAACACGAAGAATCCCATCAAAAAATTAAAGATGTAATTGGTTAAATGTTGGAGACCTTCAACTCAGGATGGCACCCACACCTGGCTTGCAAACTTGAGGGGGTGGCACTAAGGATGAAGTTTTCACCCAGGGGAAATTTAGCAAGATCTGGAGATATTTTTGTTGTCACAACTGAGATCAAGACAAAACATACCACTGGCATCTAGTGTGAAAAGTCTAGAAACGCTGCTAAATATCCTACAGTGCCCAAGACAGCCCCCTATAACAAAGAATGTCACCCAAAGGTCACTAGTGCTGAGGTTAAGAAATCGTGCATTAACTCCAACTCAAAACAGCAGAGTTCACAAAGATTTTCAGGGTAAGGAACAAGGTCTTTAATCTGACATACAAATAAGTTTCAGAGGTTTCAATTGACATACATCAAGCTAATAGCATGACTTATGTCAACAACACGAGGCCAAATTTGTCACTACATTACAAGATAGCAAAGACATTAAGGGATTCTAAATATTACTAAGTATTGGAGGGAAAGCTGACACTTAGCAATATCTGAACCAAGGAGTACTACTTGTCTTTTTTTAATGGTTTCACGCCTTGTATGAATTTTAATATCTCATAATTTTATTTTTAACCTTTTTTAAGAAAAGCTATTAGATCCTTCTTAATTATCACTAGATGCAATAAAGAAAACAGTTTTCTATTTTCCAACCTAATTCAACTAAAATATGAGAATGGAAAAACTTGCCAAAGGAATGCGCCTTCTATTTTGGAGGAGAACCAAAAGCACCTTCATATATCTAGGGCTAAGATTGCCAAAGTGGAAGCTACAGCAAAATCTTACATTTGTGGTCTTGCTAAAAATTTATTTTTGTATTTTAGCTGCCTTCATAGTATTGGAAAGATGCCCACCAAAAAGCCATTATACCTCTTTTCCTCCATAACCAAAGGGAGGCAAGGAATAATATTTTTTGTGCTAAACCCATGAGATTGAAAGATTGCTGTTACCCTAGCATAACCTTGCCTATCCTCCCCCAATTCACTCAGAAATTGGATCCATCTCTCTAGAACAGGCCAACAAATTAGTGCCCAAGACTGGCTCTGAAGTATGATAATATCCAATATCATAAGCAATCTAATTTAGAATTATAAACATGTAAATCTCAGATGCGCTTTTTATATACATCCTGTACCTCTTTATAATAAATAGAGTTTAAGAAATCCCCAAATCAGTGCCTCCATTGGCATAAACTTTAGTTCTAGGCACTGAGAATCCTCCAAGATGATCTATGGACAAGTTTTCATTAAGCATTCCCAGAATTACATTTCCTTAAGTAATGAACAATCTGTGTTGGAGTATTTTCTTCTCCGCACTTAACTTCACCCAAAACACTAACTTTCCTCTGTAAGTTGTCCCTGTATTTGACAAAGGAACTAATACCAAATATCTCTACCTCATAATAACCATCTCTGCTTAATATTCCTCTAACACTTCATTTGCAGGGATTTCTAAGGCATAGTTAGGAAATTTAATTAATAATTTGACCTAATCTCTGCTCACATATTCATTTCAATGGTTAAGTACCCTCTTAATTGCAGAGATTTTGTGCTTATGCAGCCCATTAAGAAGACTGCATGGGAGAACTGCGTCATTTATTGAGACCTTTCCATTTGAAACTTTACTCTAGGTTCAATAATCCAAATTAAACAGAAACGCCCCAATCCAGCCCAACTCCTGCCAACAACCAAATTGATCCAGGTTATTTACCAACTTATCCATTTCCTTTTCTCAGTAGAAACGTGATTTATGAATTCTCAACCTTTTGGTAGGTCACTCCTCAAAGACATGCTCTTCCATTGCTCTTAAAATTGTATGATTTTTTTTTCAATAAACTGTAAATAATCTTATTTTACTATGGTAAAACTTCACAAATCTAGTATTAGGTCCTTAACTAGAGGATTAGAATTCAACAGATAGCTTTGGCTGAAAGAGCAAACAGTAACTCCATGCCAGGAAGACTCAAACCACCTAACCAGGGCATTTGGCAAATCTGATTAGGTCAGAATATCTAAAATCCCTCTCTGACCTTGGAGTGTTCAGGTGAATATAACATGCATAACACAATGTATAGTAACTCACTGTTTGCCTGTGACAGAATATAGTAATTAATCTATTCACAAGTCTGTTTTCCTGGACTAGACTGTGAGCTCTTAAGGGAAAGGAATGTGACCTATTTATCACATCAAGGACTCCAACAGCACAAGGCACATGGAAGGTATATGATTGAATGACTACACGAAGGAACACCAGTTTTTCAATCTGATTTATCTGGCCTATAGATATTGTTTTGCTTTGCCTCTTACACCAATGTTTGCATTAAGAAACTATCACTAGAAATTTCTAACAATTTTAGACAATGTTTCCCTTTTCTAATCAGAGCCCTATAATAAATAATATCTATTTTGTTAATGGTGTCACTAGAAGGATGCTAATATATGTATGTATCCTGATAAGACAAAAGAAGAAGAAATGACAGGCTGTTAGGGTTGTATACATGTGTAAAGAAGAACTTACCTACCTCGGTGACATAATATTAAAATGAGGATCCCAAAGAACATCACCAAATGAAAGACCCTTAAGGTTTCTTTACTTCCTGACTTCTCAAAGGACAATCTGGCTCAATGAAAATACTGAAAGGAGGAGAGAGAATGTTTAACCACCACTATTCTAATATAAAACAAGAGTAAAAATGCCAAGCTACTTATAGAAAAACAAAAATAAAGGAGATTATAAAACACTTTGCAAACATAAAGGGTTCTAGCAATGGTGAATAGTAATTTCAATGCTTTCCAACAGAGCCACTGTATTTGAAAGGATTATCTTAAAAGAACAAGTAGGGGCCCATTCTATCTAACAGAATGAGTAACTATCACAAATACCCTGAAAATCCATATGAAGCATCTGGATATCATAACACAAGGATAATCTTTCCTCCTCCTTCTACCTTCCTCTTTCCCTCTCTCCATTTATCAATCTCTTCCTCTCTCCCTCCCTCTTTGTTTAGTCTTATTCCTATTAACATATGGATAATAAAGAAGAGTTTTCTAAAATAAAGAAAATAACATCCAACTTACTGAAGAGACAGAGCAAAACCTCACAGACTTTTATCATTTTAGGTAACAGAAAGCTTTTTAAAGTAGGCTTAAGTAATTGAAAACCAAGTTATGTCCAAATATACTAGCTCAAAGAATCTTGGCAAGAGTGATTGCAAAAGGGTCTACGAGAAGAGTGATTGCTTTACTGGCCCAATTAATGTCCATGCTGTATCCTCCCATTGCAATGTGATTTGGAAGCTCCTCCCATCAAAAGGGGGAGTCTACATCCTCAGTTCTTTAATGTGGACTAGACTTGACCAAAAGAATATAGCAGGATTGACAGTGTGTCAATTCTGAGCCTCAAGGATCTTTCAGGTTTTCCATCTCAATGTCAACACCCCCACCACTCTCACACAATAAGCCTGAGTTAGCTCACTGGAAGATGAGAGACTACATATAGAACGCCCACTTTGTCCTAGTTGAGAACAATAGCAATGATGAGAGAAAGTCCAACAAACTCCTCAATACTTGAGAAAGCACGGCCAATATTAGCAGAGCTTCCTACCTAACACAAACCTTTTAGTATGGCTGAGACAAGAAGAACCATCCAGCTGAACCACAGACTTGGAAATAGTAATAAATGTTCATCGTTTTATGCCTCAATGCTTTGGAGTGGTTTGTTATGCAGCAATATCCAATTAACACAGACTACATCTTTATCTCTTCACCACTTGATTAGACACTGATTAACTTCAATAGAGTTGATACATACCAGAACCCAAGACATACACTTTGTACCTGTTACATTATAAGGATGATTGACATTTGGACCATCACCTATGATACCTAAATAGCATTCTTATATTCAGAGGGATACTTATCCCCCGTAGGATTATCACAATGCCTAGTTACAATTCATGGAGACCTTTATTAATTAAAAGACTTAATTAATATTATTAGTTATTAATATTAAATAGTCCACAGCCATGCATGAAACAGAACCATGAAATATAACATGAAAACTGACAGCATCATCTCTTCAGTTCTCTGTAATGACATCTTCTTTCTCCTCATAGTTATTGACCTATTTAAAGACTTGATCAGACAATCTTTATTACTCATGGCAGGAAAGAGTGATAAAAGTACTAGTATGACCAGAGGCACACAGAGACAACTGTCTACAAGAAAAATGGGGGAAAGTTCCTGGAATTGTGTGCACATATTTGTATACTTGAAAAATAATCCAATATCTTCTTATAGCAACTGATAAAATTGCTAGACAGGAAATCAGAAAGAAGATAGAATATCTGAACAATACAATCAATCAACCAATGCTGTCTACTGGACATAGTGCACTCCACCCAACAACAGCACATTTTTCAAGTTCACAGGGGACATTCGCCAAGATAAAACATATCTGAGTTACAAAAGAAAAAAAAACCTCAATAAATTTCAAAGAACTGAAATCATACAAAATATGCTTTCTGCCATGATGTAATCAAATTAGAAAGTAATAATGATAAGACAAGAGAAAAATCTCTCAAAGCCTGAAAATAAAACATTTCTAAATAATCCAGAAGTCAAAGAGTAAATCTAAAAAAATTTAAAGATAGAAAGGACTAAATAAAAACAAAAATATGACATACTAAATTTTGTGGGACATAGCTAAAGTAGGGCTGAGAGGGAAATTCATAGCACTAAAAGTTTACACTAAAGTGAGGAAAAGTCTCAAATTTAATCTAATTTCTAATTAGAAAAGTAACTCTTTATCTCAAAGAATTAGAAAAATGTATAGTATTTGGTCATAATAATGGCTTTGAAGTGTCAGGAAAACATCACCTTCTCCAATTTGTTCCTCTTTACATACCTGTTATTCTCCATTATTCTCAGTTCCTAGAAAAATTTATTGCCATTATTTCCTAAACTTTTTAAAATATAAAAATGGTGATAGATATTTGAAGAATCTTTGGAAAAATGAATAACACAAAGAAGAATAAAGTAGAAAGAGAGCTAAATATGGCCAAAGCAAGTAGAAGTAAGGAAATTATGAAGAAATTAAGGAAAATCGAAAACAGGAAAAACAAGAGAGAAAATCAATACATCAAAGACCTGGTTCTTCAAGAAAAAAAAAGTAAAGCTAAGCCTTTGGTGAGACTGACAAAAATTTTAAAAAGAGAAGGCATAAATCACCAATATCATGAATGAAACAGGGGATATCACTACAGATCTTATAGTGTTCAAAAGATAAGAAGACAATATGAATAACTTTAGAAGTTATTCACAAATTCGGCAATTAGAAGAAATGGACCAATTGCTTGAAAATCACAAACTACCAAAATTCAACCAATATTAAATAAACAATCTGAACAGGGCTGTAACCATCATAGAATTTGAGTTTATAATTTAAATGTTCTTCATATGAAAGTGTGGGCTATTGTACATTGGTTTCATAACAGTACTGAGTACACTGGATATTTTTTTTTTCCATTTTGAGATACTTTACTAAGTAGGATATGTTCCAGCTCCATCCATGTAAATATAAAAGAGGTAAAGTCTCCATCTTTTTTAAGGCTGCATACTATTTCATGGTATACATATACCACAATTTATTAATCCATTCCTTGGTCTATGGACTCTGGCTTCTTCCATGACTTGGCTATTATGAATGAACAATCTGGTGCAAATTTCTTTGTTACAAACTTTTTTTTGGTCTTTTGGATATACACCTAGTAGAGGAATTGCAGGATCAAAGGCAGTTCTACTTTTAGATCCTTGAGTATTCTCCATACTTCTTTCCAAAAGGGATGTATTAGCTTGCTCTCCCACTAGCAGTGAAGAAGTATTCCCTCTTCTCCACACCAACATCTGTAGTTTGGGGATTTAGTTATGTGAGCCAATCTTACTGGAGTTAGATGATATCTCAAAGCGGTTTTGATTTGCATTTCTCTGATGATTAAAGATGATGAGCATTTTTTCATGTGTAGGCCATGCACCTGTCTTCTTCAGAGAAGCTTCTGTTCAAATCCCTTGCCCAAAACGAAATGGGATTGCTTGTTCTTTTCTTATTATTAAGTTTGACTTCTCTGTGGAATCTGATTGTCAAAACTTTGTCAGAAGCATAGCCTGCAAATATCCTCTCCCATTCTGAGGGCTGTCTGCTTGTTTTACTTACTGTTTTCTTGGCTGTGCAGAGCTTTTTAGTTTGATCAGATCCCAGTAATGTATTTTTGGTGTTGCTTCAATTGCCCAGGGAGTCCTCATCATAAAGTATTCTCCACAACAATTTTTTCAAGTGTTTTTCCTGTACTCTCTCCAAAAATCTTTATAGTTTCATGTCTTAAGTTTAAATCTTTTATCCAGTGAGAGTCAATTTTTGTTAATGGTGAAAGGTGTGAGTCCAGTTTCAGTCTTCTACAGGTCATCAGCCAATTCTCCCAGCACCATTTGTTAAATAGGGAATCTTTCCCCCAATGTATATTTTTGATGGGCTTATCAAATATCAAATGATAATAAGTGTCTGGGTTCATCTCTTGGTTCTCAATTCTGTTCCATACATCTACCTCTCTGTTTTTGTGCCAACATCATGCTGTTTCAATCACCATAGATTTATAGGATAGTTTGAAGTCTGGTAGCGTGATTCTTCCTGATTTGTTTTTATTTCTGAGTAATGTCTTGGCTATTTGAGGTGTTTCCTGGTTTCATATGAAATGAAGTACTATTTTTTCCAGATCTTTAAAGTATAACAGTGGTGCTTTGATAGGGATTGCATTAAATTTGTAAATTACTTTGGGTAATATGGACATTTTAACAATGTTGATTCTTCCTAGCCATGAGCATGGTATGTTGTTCCATTTGTTAACATCTTCAGCTATTTCTTTTCTCATATTTTCGTAATTCTCTTTATAGAGATCTTTCATGTCCTTTGTTAGATAAATCCATGGCCCAGGATGAAGGAGGGAGGAGGGGGGATAAGAGCTGAGGAGAGAGGTCAGATTGAGGGAGGGTGAACGGTGGGATCACACCTATGGTGAATAATGCAAGGGTACTTGTCGGATTTATTAAGTATAGAGTATAAATGTCTTAACACAATAATTAAGTAAATGAGATGAGGTTTATATTAACCAGTGTAATGTAAACACTCCTAATTCTGTATGAAATCAGCACATTGTATCCTATACAGGCATTAATGTATACATGATCTATGCATTTATGATTTAATAAAATATATATATAAATCATATTTTACATATATATATAATTTTATATATATATAAAATTTAAAAGTTCCAAGTAAGAAATCTCTAGGGCCAAAGGATTTCATTTGAGAATTCTATCTAGACATTTAGTGAAGAATTTACAATTTTATACATAGTATAATCTCTTCCAAAAAATAAAGGAGGAAGGATCATGTCCCAACTCATTTTATGAGGCCTGTATTACCTCGATGCCAGAACCAGACAAAGACAGAAATAGGAGAAAGGTGGGAAAATGGGTAGGAGGGAGTCAGGAACAACTAGCACCTGTCATGAATTCACGGGTAAAAATCCCCAAGAGAATATTAGCAATGTATGCCTATATGTCCCATTAAGAAAAGAATTGCTGCCAAGTTATGAGGACCTGTCAGCATCCTCAATATCTGTCTTTGTTGTACAGAGCTGCTTTGCTCAAGGTAACACTCCTACAGCAAACCTGTTTGATGAATGAGAAAGGTTGGGAGACAAATGTCCAGCCATTTTAGCCCAATGCAAGACATTCTGATAATCCTGCTTTGACAACTGTGGCATACAGTGAGAAGCCATAAATGCCCTTCCAACCCTACCTACCTGCCCTAGGGTCCTTCCCCTGCAGTATGTCCCTAAATCCCAGACCTGCCATCCTCAATAGCACTCAGGTTCCTCCATCTTCACACTCTACCTTCACGCTCAGCATTTACTTGCCCTATCTCCTATTCTCACATGGCACCACTTCACTCATATTCTTGTTCCAATAGAAAGCACACCCATCAAACTCAGCCAGAATTAGTTACCTCTTTCAGAATCATCTGAATGTTAATACAGGAGTTCTAGGACATTACTGCTTAACCCTAATGTAATAAGGATATTTTTTAAAAATTCCATTTCCTATGGTCTATCCCAGATTAATTAAACCAGAATGTTTTACATAGGATATGGCATCTCTTCTTTTTAAATCTCTGCATGTTATTCTGATGCACACTACAAGTAAAGAATCATAAACCGAAACACACAAAAGGGGAAATGTTTCTCTAATTATAGAGTTCTCCCAGAAGAAAAAAAATCCATGTTTTCATGCAGATACATTTAGCTCTACAACACTCAATATTCTAAAAACAGAATGACTTTATCTCTTGAAATTGTAACATTAAATTCATCAAGTAATCTGAGTAATTTGTGATCATGGGCATCCATTACATTTTTGCCCCTTTAGTAAATTTTCCCTTTGGAAATGGGCGGTTTTACACCTTTACATTTTACATGTTGTCCTGATTTCCCAGCCAAAAGAGAAAGCACATGGTCCAGCATGTCCAGTTGGAATATGCTGCCTCCAGACACAGAAATTGATCTAGGATTGAAAACAAACTCCAGTAAGATTAATTAGCATCTTGTTGGAGGGATTTATAGGAAGACTGGGAAAAAGAAGTTCTTTCTCCTTTTAAGATAATACTCACCAGTGCTTGGAAGCCTGGCATATACAGAAACTATCTCTGCCAGCACATGAAAAGAATTACCCTAAAAATGAAGTTGTCACAGGGGACAGAGACAAGATGGAGACAGGAGACAGGCTGCCCTGTTGACTGTGTTGATAGCCAGAGACGCAACCCCTTGGGTTCCCAATCCTCTAGGCCAGTAAATTTCCTCTTTTCTTAAGCCACTTCAACTTAGATTTCTGTTACTCAAAAACAAACATTTTCTATTCTATTATGAACACATAATACCTAGACTCAACTGAAGTAACCTCATCCTTTCCAATCCCACTGAGTTTGATTTGTATCACCTAACTTCCATTCTATCATATTTCATTTGCCTTTCCCAAAATTGCTCCAAGTTGACAGGGATTTACAATTGGTGTACTGCATTTAGTTCTAGGTCCTTGCATTATTTCTGTCAAAGTCTCATGGTCCCAGATAGACCTATCTTTATGCTACATTAATTCATGTTCAGCAGTCAGCTTCTTTTCTTTAACATGACCAGAAATGTCTCATGTGGTGTGAGTGTGTCTGTGCACATAGCCAACTCCACTAAACTATGAGGCTATCAGGTTATAAAAGGGCTTTATATTACAGAAAAACAAATAATCTGAACTTTTAGCAATATCTGCTTCCTTAAAGCCATTCAGAGTCCCCACATAGAGGAAGACTCTCTCAGTAGCCACCTTTTTCAATTTTCCTTGATGTGCTTCCCTTTCCTTTAGTTTTCTACTTCTTTTGTTGCTTTCTTATTTTCCTAATCTCTCAGCCTTGGGGTTCCCAACTCAGCAAGCCAACTCCATACTATTATACTGAGCAAGATCACCTCACTCAAGGCATCCCTGTACAAATCCCAACATGCACTGATGTCCTTAAACAAAAGGATCATATGCTCATATCTTTACAACACAGAATTAACAAAATCCCTAAAATTTCAGGTTCACCTACCTCTCTCCCCAATATGTTGTAGTAAAGTGAAAGAAGCACTTCTCCCAGGGAGAAGAACGATGCTGCCCGCATCTTCTTTGCCCATCTCCTCCTTCCCTTAGCAGCAAGGGCAGTTACAATCAGTTTCTATTTCAAACAACAGTCTCCTCTCCTGAACGCACATATATTATGATTGAGAGATCCTGAAGAACGTCTCAGTTCTCCATTCTACTGCGCAGATGGTACTGTATTCATAACAATTACTTAGTAAGATTGAAGAAATTCTGAGCAAAATCTCCTTCAGTTGAAATGACCCAAGGTTGGCAAGATTTTAGCCCTACTATAGGGGTTAGATCAGGAATAGACAGGCTACAAAATAAGCAAATAAGAAACTGCTTCTCCCTGGGGCAAAATTTCTCATTGTCAGAACTATTGACATTTTGGATTGGATTATACTTTGTTGTAGGGGACTATCCTGTCCATTGTAGGATATTTAGCAATATTTCTGAGCTCTATCTACTAGTTATCAGTAACATAGATATATGCCTTGTCCCAAGTTACAATAATCAAAAATTGCCAAATATTCCATAGGAGACAATATTGTTACTGGTTGAGAATCTTTGTTCTAGATTACTCTATAGGAATGTATAACGTAAAAGAAAGGGACATCACAGAATGATAAATTATCTGCATATAACCAATTCTGTCCTAGAAAAATAAATAAAACTTTAATTGTCTTGATTCTGCTGTTTTAAATATTAAACAAAAATCCAATTTAAATATTAAGGTAAAAACAGAATGCTTAATCACTATACTAATTTGTTTTTAAAATAACTCAGTCTGGCACGCACCTTCAGTAATGATACATACTTCAGAAGCATGCTGGGAGAATTAGTACTTAGAAAGTGCTTTAAAGATAAGACCATATTAAAAGTATTAGTGCAGATTTTACAACCCATATTGTTTTGAAGATTGATTTTACTAAGAGATGTTCTGAATTTCTAAATGTAAAACCTCTACTCATCTCCCCCTAATTAATCGTTGGTGGATTTTACAGATGTAGGGCTGTCTGCAGTGCTGTTTATTGGTCCCTGACATTTAATACTCATAAAACCTTCATTTGTACAAGATGACCTGTTATATTACCCTGCCCTAACTACTTCAGATTCTTTCCTAAGCCATGCTGGGAACTTAATTGGAGGATACAAGTCAAAGTAAAAAAAAAAGAGATTGGATATGGCCTAAGCCAGGAAGACTAAGATGATAAGTGGTCAGAGGACCAAATTCTAGGCCCTAAGAAACTTGAACACAGAACCCACCCAGTCTGTTATACTTGAGAACAAGCAGGTCAGCAGCACTGTTGTTCCAAGAAGTTTATGTGACCTCAAAATGTCTCCACACATGAAATGAAAATATAAAGCACCAAACCCAAAGTCCAGAAATCACAGAAAATGTTGGATTTGGTAAGTATCTCTTCAAGTTCACTGGAAAAGTAAAAATAATTCAGGACATATCCTGCTGGTCAGAATAAAGCTTCCAATATATCCCAGGAGGTCAGGTCTGGTTCAGGAACTAGTAAGAACTAAGGTTTCCAGAGGTTCAGAGGCTGTACCTGTGCATGTAAGAGCAATGGCAGGCTATCCACAAAGCACACTCATTAAGATGTTCTTGTATTCAGTGGATAAGTGGGGTGGATCCTGGAATTTTACAATATAGTTTGTGGAGAGCCATACTGTAAAATGGTTTACCTGAGAAGAATGGTTTATCCAAGAAGGTCATAGCACTCACCAAGACAGTAAAACAAAGAAATGAGTTAATATTCCAAACCATGTATTTAAGTACCTTCTTTAGAGACAAATTTCTAATATTGGTATAAATATAACGAAGAGACAGCATTACAAGGGCTAAGGAGAAAAAGGAGGAGACTGTTTCTGTCAGAGGACACTGTGGAATAAAAAATTCACCCAAAATATTTTAAATCAAGAATCAGAGATATTTGTTGGCAAGATAAGGGAACAGGGAAGGAACGTTGAGGCACTCAGACATTAGCAATATTGGGAAGCCATTACCACCACCTTTGGAGTCCAGAAGGCAAGAGCATAAAGTAAGCATTACAGAAGCTCTGTGAAAGTTGTGTTTCTGGGTCTCTGTATGATCTCCCGTTCATCAGAGTGTCACGTCAGAGAGGCTGTCTGGTAGAATCTGAGATGATTTAGAGGTTTAACTACCATCAGAGATGGGAATTCAAAGCAGGGAGGGAATATGAGAAAAATCAGCCTGGCCTTTCTGTCCTTCAGCTTTCTCATATCTTTCTGGTGCTCTCCATTGGCCAGATCCTATAGAAGCCATTGGGCAAGGGAGCCTGGGTGTTGTGGTCCAGAGAAGTCAGCCTTCCATGTCCCAAAGCAGGAAACTTAAAGGCAGAGAGTGGATCTCGGTGGGGAATTAAATGGAGAACAACCAGCATAGAAACAAACATTTATTTAACACTGTAAGAAACAGACACTGGACTAAGCACTTTATCTAACTAAAGTGACATATAGGCAGAATTGGTAAGTGATTTGAGGAAATCATTCCTCAAATGTTTTTTTCCCTGTCAACCTGAAGTTTCTACCATTCAATAAGATTTGAGTTGATATTGGTGCTCTGATAGTCTCTTGGAAGACTAACTCTGTATGTAGATACAAAACACAGTTTGGCAAATATTTTCCAAATATCACCCTTAAGTTTTTTCATAATTCTTTTGAATTATGAAATCCAAAGAGGGTCTATTGGATTTTACCCAATCGCAGTTATTTAATGGCAGGTGTTTGCTAATTAGGTCAAGAATATCCTATAAGTTTGGCTGAAGCACTCACTTTAAATTAGGAAAGAAATCACAGAGACAATTGTGCTGATGGACAATAGTGATTGCTGTCTTCAAATACCCACTGGGCTATCAAGTGAAAGAGAATGTGCGTTTTTCCCTTACCGCTATGTGGCTTGGGGAAAAGTTGAAAATTAGTGGCTCTCTGGACAAATCTAGCTGTAGATGTGTTGTTTGCCCCTCAAAGTGCTGGCGTACAGAATGTTTCAAAGGTTTTGAATCAGTTGCCAATGTGAAAATCAGATGAAACATAAAGTTCCAAATTCTGTTTTTATTAAAAGCAATGAGAATATCTGACCCACATTTCTTCAAAGAAACAATAAATGAGAGCTGTGACATCCTCTCCCATTCGCCATATTCCCCATCACCAGCTATTGTCCTCACTTCATGAAGATGCCATCTGTTGTAATAATCAAACTTTTAAAATTTAATACCTTTCTCATTTAATTCTTGTATATTATCTGCCAAATCTCTGCAGGCATTTGACTCTGCAGCTACTTTTAGAGATGAGGGCTCACTCTGGTTCAGGCTGGTCTGGAACTCATAAGCTCAGGCAATCCACCTGCCTCAGCCTCCCAGAGTGCAAGGATTCCAGGCATGAGCCACCATGCCCAGCCAACATCACTTTCTTAGTAGTACAATCACAATCTATGTTGGTTTATTTCTTACCTTTGTCCCTCCTCTATAAAATAAGCTCCATGAGAGTCTAGAGCTAGTGTGGACCTAAGGTCAAACAAAGTGATTGGCCATGAGAGGGTCCTCAAATATCTTAAGGATTATAAATAATATGCATTTTCCAGGAGTGTCCACTTCAATATTTTCCATTTGGATGTACGGAATTTGAAAAGAATCCAGGATCCAGCAAATAATGTTTCACACCATCACAATCACCAGGAGTCAGGTATAAGTCAAAGCGTGAAAGCTCCACAAGGCAATGTAGGAGAAAAGGACGAAAAGCTAATATTAGTTGGGGTAAGTCAAGCAATACTCTTCAGGTAAGAAATAGTTCTTATGTGCCTTTAAAAAGTGCACAGGATTTCAATAGATTGGGAAAGGAAACGATGACAGGAAAAAGGGGAATAACACAAACAAAAGACTAAATTTAAGGGCATTACACCAATAGAATAAGGAGAGTTCATAAGTGAATAGCAAGAAAGAAAAATGAGAAATTTGGGGCTATATATTAGAAATTCGGGAATGGCAGAATAAAGAGTCTGAACATACCTCGTTACATACTGGGAGTCAGGAAAGCTTCTAGACCAAAGCAATGACATGATCAGTGATGTGATCTTTGAAAAAATGTGTGTTGCAGTGATATCCAAGATGGGTTGCAGCAAAGAGAGAGTGAAAATGAGAAAACCTGTTCAAAGGCTATCACGATTTGGGTGGCAGCATCGGATGATGAAGGTACAGTTTGTCAGTAGATGAGATGAAGATATTCACGTCAGAGAGATATGCTGGAGGCTGTATCATGTAGATATGTGGGATGATAAAAAGGAAGATTTTAGTGAAGCAAATAATGTGACTGATTTTCCAGGAGAAAAAACTGAGCTTGGAAGAAGCACTGAATCCCATTACAGGCAGGTGGTTTGAGTTGCCTGAAGCACATCCAGATGGAGGCGTCCTCTAAGCAGTTGGAAATGAAGATTCAGTTTGTGTTTGTGTATGTGGCAGGTGGGAGGAGATACCATAGAATTGTCCCTGCTAGAGATAATAATTTAAACCATGAAGAAGAGTTCACTAAGAAAAAAATAGGAAGATCAAGGAACGAAGACAAAAGACAGAGCTCTGAGGAACATCTACCTTCTGAGGTCAGACAGGAACAAGAAAACAAAGCAGTTTTGTCAGATGGTTCCAAAACAGGCTGAACACCTGCTCCGTGCGTCAGAAGTTCAAGTTCCGAAGAAAAGTATAAATAAATGCATCTGTTTATCTTTCAGCATGATTCTTCCTTCAGGATCAAAAATGTCTTACTAACGTCACCTACAACATCCATTTATTATGGGTATTTATTATTCTTCTTGAAGCTACAGCGTTCCTAGCACTTGGTTAAACACTTGGGAAGACAGACTTTCAACTAAAACAGATGTCAGATAAGGGTAGACAAGGTGCATTCTGTAAACTTAAACTCAAGATTTATGATCTAAGTTTAAAGACATACAATTCTTTTGATTATGTGAATTATTTTTCCTCCCTCCAGACAATTTTTTGGTGTTTACAGCGTACATTAGACATAAACACTGCCCACTTAGGCTACACTAAATTTTGTAAAAATACTTGACTTTCTTCAGCAAGAAATTAACTTCCTGTAACTTTTTCACTTAATTTCAAACACACATAGTACAGTTGTACAAAAATGTTCTTTATGTCCTTTATTTTTTGACTTTTTAAACTTAAAAAAAAAAAAAAAAAACTAAAGCAGACACACACATCAGCCTAGGCTTACACAGGGTCAGGATCATCAATAACTGTCCTCCACCTCTACTTCTCGTCCCACTGGAAGGTCTTCATGGTCAATAGCACACAGGGACTTGTCATCTCCTAAAAGAACAATATCTTCTGGAATTCCTCCTGAAGGACCTAAGGCTCCTCTTGAGGAAGAATTTGTTTATATTAGCATCACCACAAATACGTAATGTGCTACTAAGACTTTGTGATGGCTACCACAGCACTAGGCAACAGCAGTAATTTTATGGGACCACCGTCATATATGCTGCATGGTCATTGACTGAAACATTGTTACGTAGCACACAAGTACATACTGTAATCTTCAAGCACTTCTATTAAAGTGGCCAAAAGGACTAGAATTTTGTCTATCACTGTATTCATGGGGATAAAACTAATAGGAAATCCTAGTGCTGTTCTCCAATAATAGGAATCAGAGCTTCTCAGGAACTAAAATCTTAGCTAATAGCAGAGAAAAATCAATATGGATATGGAACATCTTGTTGCCTTTAAGCAAGAGACTTTTAAAAATGTCTCAGAAGTAATGATGTATAGACAAGGGAGACAGCTTACTGTGCTGCTTACAGTGCAATAATTTGAGCAACAAGAATAATTATAGCACACTGGAATTACTTATGTCTATGAAAAGCCGTTAGCCCATGACAGTGCTAAACAAAAGAGCAGAAGGTATACAAAGAGATCATTGAAAGAAGGCATATTTATTTAAAACATTTTTAATTTTTAATAAATAAGTTAGAGAATTGATATACATGTATATGTTTAATTTCTTTGATAGATATTTTATATATCATATATGTCCATATATACATTTTTTTCTCAGTAACTAAAAAAAAAGTATTGTGAATTTTAAGTCAAATAACTCAACAAAACTTGGAGATTTTTCTTGATAGAACAGATGGGTTGTCAGCACCTATAGCCACTCATAATAGCTGATGTATGACATAGTGATTACTAACAAGGATGTGCTGCCCAGACTTATCCCCTTCCTTCCCTCTATAATGAAACCACTGGATCCTTCTAAGTCATGGAAGAAGCCCAAGTGCCCATCAACCCACGAATGGATTAATGAATTGTGGTATATGTATACCCTGGAATACTATGCAGCCTTAAAGAAAGATGGAGACTTTACCTCTTTCATGTTTACATGGATGGAGCTGGAACATATTCTTCTTAGCAAAGTATCTCAAGAACGGAAGAAAAAGTACCCAATGTACTCAGCCCTAATATGAAGCTAATTTATAGCTTTCATATGAAGGCTGTAACCCAATTACAACATAAGAATATGGGGAAAAGGGCAAGGTTGGGGTGGGGGGTGGAGGGGTGTAGGGAGGGTAAATGGTGGGGCCACACCTATGGTGCATCTTAGTCGGGTTCAGACAAAACTTACTAAATGCAGAATATAAATGTCTTCATACAATAACTAAAAATGATACAATGGCTATGTCAAACAGTTTGATGAAAATGTTTCAGATTATATATGAAACCAGCACATTGTACTCCTTGATTGCACTAATGTACTCAGCTATGATTCAACAATAAACAAACAAACAAACAAAACCCCAGAAAACAAAACAAACAAACAAAAAAGAATACTGAGAAACCAAACCATCATGAAGTAAAGGCTCATAACCCTGACCTAAGATTTGAGGGACACAGGAGCCTTCAGTGGATGGTCCACTTCCTTGTATGAGACATGGCAACTAAACCTTGACTCTCAGAAATATCTCAAGCCAGAAACAATGATCCAGGACTGAGTGACTCAACTTTGAAAGGCTCTGAGAAGATCCCAAGTGCCACCCACAAATCAAGTGGTTGACAGCCCAGAATCTGCAAAATCAGCTCGTCTGAGAGTGCATTTCTTTTTTCTTTCAAGTCTGGCAAGATTACTGTAACTCTAGGAAAGTATATAAACAATGAGATGTATAACAAACAAAGAAGGTACACAACAACTTTATAAATAATGAAGACATGAATCAAACCCACAGTATAAATAGTCCTTAACAGTCTTAAGTGATGGTATAAAAACTTTGACTCCCATTGCGATTTGTGTATATGCTTGTATGCACATGTATGTAACCTGTTTTTAATGTTTATGAAGCTTTTAATAAAATTTATAGACATTTTATTAAAATATTTAGGAGGATTTGTAATCAGCATGTAAATATCTGAGATGTTTCCATTCATAAATTCATAAAGTATGTTTTAATTTATTAGTGGCAAAAGAATTTGAATGCTTAGGGAAAAAAGTTAAAAATTCGTGTTTAAATTGTGCGTGTTAATTAACAGGGCATGGTGGCATATGCCTGTAGTACCAGCTACTTGAGAGTCTGAGACAGTAAGATTGCTTTGATTCCAGGAGTTTGAGGGTACGGTGAGCTATGATGACACCACTGCTCTCTAGCTTAGGCAACAGAGTGAGACCCTGCCTCCAAATATTGATAAAACTTCCTAAAAATGTGAACATTAAAATGTTTCCCCTATAAACAGTTTCCAATAACAGTGTTTCTGTATATAAAACGTCCTTGTTCATTAAAAATCCCAAGAACAATATTATTCTCTAACGTTTTCCTACGAAGAATCTTGCTCCTTAACATCTAAGGGTGCATCCAAAGATAAGGCTTTGATTTCTTTTTCTCGCCTCCAGTCAGCACAGACTTGGGCTGACACTTCTGATACTTTAAACTAAAATTCAGAAGGAAATCTATAATAGTTTCAATTTTCTACTTCAATTATTTTGAATAAAGATGGAGCACCTAACAGGAAGAAAGCTCTGTCCTTAGCCACACACTAAAAACAAAAATGCATGAAATATAGCACCACCAGTGCCAGCCAGCTGAAGAGCCAGCGGGCTGGATGACAGGCAAGGAGGGGGACCTACAACGCCCACTAGAGGCTCCAGTAGCCAAAAAGGCCGGACAACTGCTGAGGAGACACCTGTGCCTTGGTGTCTCCTTCACTTTACACTTGGGACTAAATGTGGAACCCCCATTTCCTATGCCTAGATTTGTATCAAATAGCCTGAAATGGCAAGGTGGCTTTGTGATAGCCATCAGATGGTGACATTTCTGACTCTTGATTCTACAAGGTCAAAGAAGATTACAGGGGAGGTGGAACTGCGGAGAATGATTCTTCTATTTGTTAATTATACCCACTTTTTCTTAATAATGAAAGAAATCGAACCACATGAGTAACATTTTGGACAATGAAAGAAGGCAAAAATTTTCACCCATAAATTCACTTTCTGAACCAAAAAAAAAAAAAAGAAAAGGAGGAAAGGATATGCCAGGGGGTAAAGTGGGGGAAATTATTAACATAGACAATCCTCTATGCGGAGGGCCAGACATCTGGATGCCAAGTAGCCTCTTCAGTACCCGGTATGTGTTCCCAGCGCTGAGTCTGGACGTCGGAAAGGGGAGGAAACGGCAGGACAAGGACAACTGTGTACTCGGCCCCGAACTGTGAGACCTCTGTGCAGAAGGAGCAGAAGTCA
>CAUYRH010041686.1:0-20971 GCA_963574655.1 Perodicticus potto | reverse complement strand
TATACCAGTGAAAGTCTCCAGTACCCAGAGACAAATATCATCTTGCACAGAGGGAAATTCTGTTGCAAATAAGATGCATATTGCAGTAAGCCTTCTCAGTGTAACACATCTGTTCTATGTTTTTATCTGAGTGATCAAGATTACCTGATGCCCTATAATGCAAACTTTGTTAAGAGCTCCCAGCTGTCATTCTAAATGACTTTGGGAAGCATATTCCCTGAAGATGGCCCTTCTACTTGAACAATCTACAGTCTATAACCTTGATTTTTCCCTGTTAAGGACATAAAAAATACAGAAAGATTCATGGAATTCCTAGATTACCAACCATCTGGAACTGACTTTTGTTAATATTCTGTCAAACAATTTTTAAAGTCTCCTTTAATGAAATAAATGAAACATTACAGATAAAAAAAAGAATGAAAGAAAGTTGGAGACTTGACCTCTTTCATGTTTACATGGATGGAGTTGGATACTTAGCAAAGTATCTCAAGAATAGAAGAAAAAGTATCCAATGTACTCAGCCCTACTATGAAACTAATTTATAGAGTCCGCATGAAGGCTATAATCCAATTATAGCACAAGAGTATGGGGAAAGGGGCAAGGGGAAGGGGGTGGGACGATGGGTGGAGGGAGGGTAATTGGTGGGACCACACCTACAGTGTATCTTAGAAGGGTACAGGTGACACTTACTGAATGCAGAATATAAAGGTCTTTACACAATAACCAAGAAAATGCCACAAAGGCTATGTTAACCAGTTTGATGAAAATATTTCAGATTGTATATGAAACCAACACACTATACCCCATGATTGCATTAATGTACATAGCTATGATTTAATAAAAAAGTAAAAAAGTAAACAGTGCAGGCCTAGTCCAATCTCTTGTCCTTAGGGAGATCAAGTGTGGCCATTCTGCCAGTGATCTAACTGAGTTCAAAAGCAATTAGTTCAACGAGGAGTGATTTCACCCCACTAGAAGACATTTGGCAACATCTGGAAACAGGTTTTTTTGTTTGTTTGTTTTTGCTTTTTGAGAAAGAGTCTCACTTGGTTGCCCTGGGGAGAGTACTGTGGTGTCATAGCTCACAGCAATCTCAAACTCTTGGGCTCAAGTGATCCTCCTGTCTCAGCCTCCCTGGTAGCTGGAACTACAGTTGCCCACCACAATGCCCAGCTAATTTTTCTATTTTTAGTAGAGGACCAACTGGATTCACTCTTGTTCAGGCTGGTCTTGAACCCCCAAGCTCAAGTGATCCACCCACCTCAGCCTCCCAGAGTGCTAGGATTGCAGGTATGACCCACTGCCCTGGCCTGGAAACAGTTTCGATTGTCATGATCATGAATTGAGAGGTGGGATAGGCCACTGGCATCTAGTGGGCACAGGCCAGGGATGCAGCTAAACATCCTACTGTGCACAGAAAGGCCCCCTACAACAAGGAATGATTTGACCAAGGAGGCCAGGGGCTAGGTGAGCTCTTAGCTCACTCTGGGCTCAGTGCTCATTCACTCCTTCCCTCCTACTTCCTGGTGCCTACTCCTTTGTCTACACCAGTGTTTTTCAACCTTTTTTATCTCAAAGCACACTTGAACCTATAGTTAAACTTCCATGGCACACTTAAATGATGTTGATAAAAAAAAAAAAAAGAATATACTTACTGTACTTTGAACTTCTTTTGAAAATAATTTAATTAATGATCTTAAAAAATGTTCTCAGTACACCTAAGATCCTCTCACAGCACCCGAGTTGAAAATCACTGACCTAAACTATCAGCTGTGCTGACTAGACACTAATAACCTGAGCCAGGTACAGTGGTTCATGTCTCTGGGAGTAATTCTAGCACTCGGGGAGGCTGAGGCAGGTGGATTATCTGAGCTCAGGAGTTCGAGATCAGCCTGAGCAAGAGTGAGGCCCCACCCCCAACACTTAAAATAGCCAGGCCTTGTTGTAGGCACCTGTCGTCCCAGATTCTCAGGAATCAAAGGCAGGAGGATTGCTTGAGCCTAGGAGTTTGAAGTTGATGTGAGCTATTATGCCAAGGCACTCTACCCAGGGCAACAGACAAAGACTCTGTATCAAAACAAAAAAAAAAGGCGACTGACAACCTACTTTTTCATGCCATCAGTCCAACAGACGGGTCCTTACCCAGTGGATGGCCAAGCCCCAAGGTGGGGTGGGGGGAATTCCACTTTGCCTCCTGGAGATAGATAGGGAGCCAAATGGCATTTGCCTTGGTCTGTATCCTTCACTCCCAGCTCCCCCACACAGACACACCAAGAGGCTGGGGTATGGAATTCAGTCATTATTTCCATTGAACACCATTGCCGAACATCATTAAAAACCTCCACTCAAGTCTGTGCAAGAAGGACAGTTCACCAGACCGTGAACAAGCCATTGTCAGCCTGGCCCTGTCAGCCCAGTTCTCCTCACCAGGAGACAAGCTGGAATATGCATGAGACAGCCTGACTTCCCCAGGGAGCTTGACAATGAAGTGCCACCCAGCCTGGGCCCAGAAAACACCAGCGCTCTGCCTGCCTCAACGCCCCTTCCCTCCCTCCATTCTGTGCCAGGGAGGCTGGCATGGCTACGTGACAGCATCACCGAAAGGCGTTTATCCTTTAACGCCCTCCTAGTTTCAGAAGGTTTAGGGAACACAGCTCAATGCGGAAGGCCCAGAACAACACATTTGTAAACGGGGAAGCTAGACTGAGGTTTGAAAGGACTTCCCCAAGCTCTCCTCGGTAGCCCTGTGAGCAGAAACACCTCCCCTACTCCCACCCCACCTATGTCCTTTTGGGGGGATATTTGGTTACAAAGGCTCTTCCCAGGTCCTGAGAAAACAAAGTGGAAGTTTCTAGTATGGGGCCTGACCTGCACTGAAGATTTCATTTTTAAAAAAATAACTTTTTAGGCTTGGCACCCATAGTACAGTGGTTACGGTGCCAGCCACATACACCAAGGTTCGCAGGTTCGAACCCAGCCCAGGGCCAACTAAACAATGACAACTGCAACAACAAAAAAAGAAAAATAGCCAGGCTTTGTGGCTGGTGCCTGTAGTCCCAGCTACTTGGGAGGCTGAGGCAAGAGAATTGCTTAAGCCCAAGAGCTTGAGGTTGCTGTGAGCTGTGACACCATTGCACTCTACCAAGGGTAACATAGTAAGACTCTGTCTCAAAAAATAAATTAAATAAAATAACTTTTTAGTAGGCAAGAACCTATAGGAATCCTGAGTTGAACTACCCTGGACCTCCAAGGGCCACCAGTTCCTCACTTGGCAGCTCCTGACTGTTGTTGTTTAGTTCTGTATTGAAGTATAATTGACATTCCAACACTGGAGATAATTAAAGCACACAATCTGGTAAGTTTGGACAAACGAGTATACCTGTGAAACTGTCACCACAATCAGGATGGTAAACATGCTTCCAACGTCTCCCCAAGCTCCTTGGGAAAGCCTCCCTCTCTCCCCCCACCCCAGGGCAATCACCAAGTGGCTTTCTGTCCGTGTGGACTGGCTTGCATTTTACAGAACTTTATGTCACTGGAATCACAAAGATATACTCATTTTTTGTCTGGCTTTTTTCACTTAGCATAACTATTTTGCTGTGTGTTCTTTTTATTACTGAGTACTATTCCATTGCCAGGACATAGCAAAATTGGCAGATCCACTCACTCAATGGGCCACTGTGACTATTCATGTACAAGTCTTGCTGTGGACACTTCTCTGGACTAGAAATGGAGGAGAATCCTGGGAATAACCAGGATCATAGAGAAGGTATAATTTTAATTTTTTAAGAAATTCCCAAATTGTTTCTCAAAGCAGCGTTCCTCTTCACGTTCCTAATAGCATGTGGAGTTCCAGTTGCCCCACATCCACACCAAAGCTTGGCGTACTCCCCAATTTTAATTCTGGCTATTCTAGTAGGCATGCAGTATCTCAAAGTGATCTCAATTTGGATTAAGACCATAAGGATTAGTGTGCTGTCCATGTGCTTATTTGTCACCCATTTATCTTCTTTGCTGAAGTGTCCACTCAAATCATTTTCTCATTGTTAAAAAATCTTCTTGATTATTTTTTTCTTATTGTTGCCTTTTGACAGGACTTCTGTCTATACTCTGATACAGATCCTTTATCACATATGTGATTAGCAAATATTTTTCTCAGTCCATTTCTTATCTTTACATGCTCTTAATAGCATCTTTTGAAGGACAAATGTTCTTAATTTTTAATTTAAAAAGGAAAAACTGACTTCGTTCCCCAGATGTTAGGGGATACATTAGGACTGCCTGTTAGATATTGAAAATGGGGTCTCTCATCCCAGACTAAACTTGTTGAGCAGTCTGCACTCATATGGAGCCTCCCAAGAGATTTCTCTGTGCCTCAGTTTCCTCATCTGTAAAATGAAGATAATAATAACACTACCTATTTTATAAGTCTGATGAAGGAATTAAATTAGTTAATAAACGTACATTGAAAGCTCTTACAACTGTGTCTGGCTTAGTAAGTGCTAGCTGAGTAATTACCCCAATGTTATTACTTCACATTAAGGATTTCCTTGCAGAAAAAATACATCACCTTGGGGCAAGGTATCCATAGTCTTAACTATTGTTTTGGACTTATTAACATTCATTAATCTCTTACACCCATCCTGGGTTAAGTGCTTTGCTTGGCTTACCTATTGAAACCCTGAGAAGGAGATGCAACCATTACCCACAGTTTAACTCTGAGGAAACTGAGACCCAGCTTGTTTGGGGAGTGGCTGGGCTGGAATTCAAACTGGGGACACTCTGGCCCAAAATACATGCTGTAAGCCATCCATTCATGTTGACCTTCCTCCCAAGAAGAAAGTTTGCTGACCAGTAAAATGCGCCATTCCCAAGGCTAAGGGGGTCTCCTGCCTCTGGGCCGTGCTTGGCCACTTGAACTGATGTGTAGTCACAGACCCACCACAGAACACAAAGAAAAAGAGGAGAGGCACCAGCTGTGTGTCCTCTGGGCCTTTTAAAAGTCATGGCTTTTGAGCCATGTTCCTTTGGCCACATGCATGTGAATCTTCAAGAAAAAGGACACTGTAGATGGCCAAGGAATAGGCCCTGTTAGAAAAGGCATGCCCACAGATGTTACCACCACAAAACCGGAAGAGTACACAGTGTCAGTCAGCATGCTCTTGGCTTTAAACATACGAATTAAGGGCAACAGTCTTGCCCAGAGAATTTATAGTGGGCTTATTAAGTGCTCTGAGAACCTAGATAACTTCCTAAGCACATAAAGGAAAATGATCTGAGAAAGAAGGAAGCCAAAGAGAAAGGTACCTAAGTTCAAGTGAAGCACCAGCCAGCTCCCTGAAAGTGCTGTCTGAAAACCAAACAGAAAGGAGGCCAAGCTGCTGGAACCTTCTCCCTGTGGATCCAGGGCTGAGTAGGTGTAGAAACGAAATAAAAGACCTCTGGACTGCAAAACACAGAAAAAAATTAAAATTAAACATTTAACAAGCACATTCTTTTTGTCAGGACTCGGTTAGACAAAAATGAATAAAAGACAGTCCTTAACCTTGAGTAATGACAGCTTATACTTTTAGAGTCCTTACTATCTGTGAGGCTCTGGGTATGTCCTTCACACAAATTAACTCCTTTATTCCTTGGAGCAGCCGATGAGAAGGTTACTCTCATCATCCCCACTTTACAGATGAGGAAACCAAGGCAGAGAGGCCCGAGAACTTTGTCCGGGTGTCACAGTCAGTAAGAAGGAAAGCCAGGATTTGGATCCCGGCAGACAGGCTGCAGAGTCCACACCACCTCACTATATGGCCACTTGGGAGGAGGGTTGAGAGGGAAATGAACTTACAGCTGGAGGATGCATTTGAAGGACAAGCAGGTACCTGCTATGTACTCACAAGCTCAGAAGTGTTCCACTGAAGAGGCTGAGTATATCTTCTCTAGAAAATGTCGCCTTCACTAGACCACTGGTTTAAGAAATGTTCACTGGGCACACACAGTGTGCCAGGTGTGTGATCAATGGTAGGGACATGGCTTGGGCACATGAAACAGGGTTCCTGCCCTTTCAATGGAGAAGACATGCCCAGGCTGGTAATCTCAAAGGGAAGCAGAGGGATTGGGGACAGTATTGTCGGGGGACTGACCTCCTCCTAGAGTTAGGGTCAGCTTGCTAGAAGAAGGGACATTCACCTGAGAGTTAGCTGTGCTCTGTGCGGGGGAAGCGTTCTAGGCACAGTGAAAAGCATCAGATAAGATTGTGACGATAGAGACTCCTGAAGCATTTCTAATGCAACTAACACAGAGAAAGAAAGGAGAGAGACGTGGGTGGCAGTCAGAGGCCACATCTCTCTGGGATCTTCATCCTGAAGCTGTGAAGAGCATTTTAATTGGGGTCGGTGAAACTGCTATTATAAACCAACTCCAAATGCACCACCATTCAATCACAGTGGAAATATCTCTCTCACTCACATAGCAGTCCAAGGCTTAGATTCATTCCTGGTTGGTAGGCTGCTTTATCAGTTATCTGTTGTCCGAATGCTGTGTAACAACCAACCACAAAACTTCAGGGGCACATGGCAATAAGTGTTTACTGCTCAGGTGTCTGGGGTCAGACGGGGAGGGGCTGGATAGGTCTGCTGTTCTTGCTGGGCCCATTCACTTACTATGGGTTGCTGGCTGAAGGCTGGTCTAAGCTGCATAACTGGAGTGGCTTGGCTGCGTCCCTTGGTCTCTCTATCTCCATTAGAACAGTCAGGAATGTTCATATGGAGCAGGAAAGGGGCGACAAACAGGCAAAACCATGCAGAGTCTTTTGTGATTTGGGACTGGAACTGATACACCATTGCTTTTCCTCATTTTATTACAATAAGACATATCCTCCATTGCTTTGGCCACTGTACCCTCCCCTTCATAGGAGGAGCTCTGAGTTCACTTGGCCAGACACAGATACAGGGAGAGGTGAGCTGTGGAACCATGTCATGCACTTTAGTTGATGCAGAGACCCTGGCTCTGTCCGTCTTGTGATGCTGCCATCCCAAAGAGCATTGTCACCATCTGCAACCAATCAGTAAAAGGGGGGAATTAAGGATGGAAGACACAAAGCAGCCCTTAAGAATCTTGAACTACTAGGGCCACACATCACTTCCTCTCATATTCCACTGATGCAAAGGAGTCATTTGGCCGAGCCTAGCCGCCAGTCCCTGGCCAGACGGCTGCTCTCCAGCCATGACTGTTTAGCATAGAAAGAGACAATGAACTCGCCACAGGTTGAGACCCATCACTGTGCCATCCTAAATTCCTAGGTAACTAAGATCAGAGTAAAATCTTTCTGCTTCATAGCACTGTTCCCAGGCATAAGTGATGGCAAACCTGGCATTGGAGCTTCAATCATCCACCAGATGTGTCAAAAGGGCACCAGAGATCAGTACGCATACTCAGGCATCAGCCTATGTGGTTGCTGCAAAGAAGCTCATGTTTGCAGACACTAATAGAGCAGATAGAGAGAATGGACATGTCACATTGTCCCTAGGCTTCACAGACCCTCCCAGGGACACACTTAAGTACCTGGTAGGACTTGATGAGGAGAATTCCCCTCCCCAGCTGCAGAGTCCCCCTCACCCCCCTCACATAAAGAAGCTTCCAGTTGGCGCTTGGCATGCCCAGCCAACAGGGGAGGGGGAATCCCAGCAACCCCTGCCCTGCCTCCCTGTCAGCACGATGCCAATGGGAGTGCAAGCCTCCAGCAAGCCACTGGTCGGCTTGTCAAGCCTCTCTCCAGAAAACAGAGACACAAAGTGAATGCCAATGATCCCCCACACCCGTGAGGAGGGGATGCAATTATAGAGAATTCTGCTTACAGTTCAGATTTAATATTTGGAAGGGATAATCCTGAAATAAGAGATTGCCTGATTTCTCTCCCAAGCCTATGAATGGTTCATTAGCTCCTATTTGACATTTGATGGTTCAGTCTGATTGGCTTTATTGTGGAGTTGGACTTTAAGAAGTCCCCAAGACAGAGCAATCAAGTTTCACAATGATCCCCAACTACAAATTTGAAAACATAAATGGCAGCTGTGTCTTGGACACCACCCCGATGACTGCCGTGGGGGATTTGTGTTTCATCCCCATTTAATGAAACTCAATCCTGCTTGGCAAATCGGGGCCCCTGACTCAGCAGTTAGGACCTCCTCAATGGTTCAGCCCGGGTGCTGCAAACAAAGAACCCCCAGACTCGAGCATCAGCACAGATGCTGTGTGTCCTGATCTTGGGGAGGGCCCCCTTAGGCACTGGAGTCTTTGGGCCCTGTGAGGTCTCTGAGGAATGGGAAGGAGGCCACACTCTCTGAGGATGTGATCTCACTGTGGTAGTGGATCCCTTGCACCAAAAAAAGAAGCTATAAAGAGCAAATGCCCGGCACCACGGTAGGGACCCACGGCTTGCAGGAGTCCCCAGAAAAGGCAAGCAGGAAAGGCTTGGGCTGGCTTCCTGGAAATGGGGTGCTTGAGCGGGACACATGCTGAGGGGAGGCACCCCAGGCAGGAGAGGCTGGCACAAACCGTCCAGGGCTCCCCTACTGCCTTGCGGGGGGTGGCATCTCCTCTGACTCCCAGCATCTCCTGAGCCTCCCCCCTCACTGCATCTACAGTGCCCTCATCTGTACTCCCCAACTACAGCACTTTGCAAGTCCTGGTACCCAGCGCAAATGTGGAGCTGAGTAAATGTTGGTGGGTTGAAAAGTCCTACCTAACCATGTCCCACGCCCTCAGTTCTGATCCCTGGTGGAGGTAGTATAATTACATAGACCAACAGGTCAGTCATTTCTTTGAGCAATCAGGAATCCCTCTGTGGAGTAATGTGCACGGAGTTTATGAGAAGGACTCACTCTTGTCTTCAATTGCTTCTTTTAACTCCTAGAAGGGACATTCAGAGGAAAGAAGGGATGAGGGGACACCTCTTGAGAATCTAAAATGTGCCTAGCACTGAGGGGAGAGCTTCATGTCTACTTACCACACATACAGGCCGGGTGTGAGGTGATTGTGACACCAGTAGGGAGCTCTCCCCCTTAGAACCTGTGTGTTCTTGGGCAAGTTAATAGACGTCTCTGTGCCCTGTTGCTCTCCTCTGTAAAAAGGAGGGACTTCCATACTGCCCAGGGCTGTATGAGGAATCAGGTCCTGGCATCTCATTTGCTGGCACTGCTGTGCTCTCATCCCCCCCCCTGCTACCCCCGTTCCATGGCTGAGGCGTGCTCCTTCCAGCTCACAACTGGGGGAACTGACACTCAGGGGAGTGAAGGACTTGCCAAGCCCCCACACTAGTGGGACCTCGGCTCGACCTGAGTCCAAAGCCGCTGTATTCAGGAAGCTGCTGGAGGGAGATAAGGCAGTCGAGGAAGGGAGGGTATTCCGATCTGGGCTGCGAGGGCTGGACACCTTCCTGGCTCCTCATGAATTCTCATCTTTAAGTCAGCTTTGAGAAGGCTCCCTTGTCCTCCCCATGCTCCTGGCCGCAACACTCAGGAGGCCTCCTCCCTCAGGCCCAGACCTTGCCACCACTTGGCCCTTCGCCCCCACCAAGCATTTGTGGCCTCCCTCCCAGCACCCGCACATACTCACACCCCCTCACCCCTGCACTTGTGCAGACAGACCCCAACAAGTACACTCACACTGCCATATATAACTCACATGCACACTCACACTTGTGTAAACACATCTGCACATATACATACTCACACACACACACACACACACACACACACACGGCATACATACAGGTACAAACAAACACAAAATGCATTCTCATGTACACATGCTCCCACACACCAACACACCATTCTCATACAAGCACTGACACACATGTTCACCCACACACACGGGTGCACACTCATGCACACATAATCACGCTCTCTCACATAGATAACACACGTTCCCACGCGCATTCTCATACATGTTTGGGCACATACACACAAGCTCACTCACAAACACACACGCTCATCACATTGCCACTGACCATGGTGGGGAAGCCAGAAACGTCAGCAGAAGCCCTCACGCAGTCTCCCTCCTCCTAACAGTCCCGGGGGGCCACGCGTGCCAGCCTAGTTCTCCTCTGTCTCAGGCTGCACCTCGGCTGCCCGCCCGAGACCCTATTTCAGTGCCAGGTCCCACTGTGGCCTGAACTATATCCTGCCTCTGCTCCCCACTGCAGCCGTCTTGGCGATCAAGAAGCTTCAGGACTCAGGCATCAACAGGGACTCTGCCATAATGACTCCACACACTTGCCCTTCTGGAACCTCCGAGGAGCATCACTAACGGCGACCGTCATGGTCATGATGGTAGGGCCTCAGACAAGGAGACAGAGAGGCTTTCCACGACGCCCCAAATCAGAAAGTACAAAAGTCCCATCCCCGCTCAGAGGAAGCGCCTGGAGAAATGGATCACTGAACCGTTCCCGCTGTGTGCAGTGCCCCGCACCCGCCACCAGAGGGCAGCGCTGGTTCACACTTGTGATAAATACCTATTCACAAAGGCGCGGCCGCTCTGGAGAATACTACAAAGCAAGCGCGGGACGGTGCACGTGTGCGTGAATAACAAGATCAGTACAAAGTAGGGGAAATGAGTCAAAGTGGAGGCCAGACTGAATGAGATTCAGTGCAGTTTACAATTTGGGGGCAAAAACTTGGTTCTGAGTTTCCCTGTGGCAAGAGCAAAAATAGAATCACTCATTAAGTCACTCAACTCTCCAGGGAAAAAGCCAAGATTCATTTGAGGGCTGCTGAGAAATCCATCACACCTGGACACAGTTCCCCCTGCAGGGTCTCCAGGTCAACTCCACTCCGGTGTTGATCCCTCTTTAAATTTGTCACCTCTCTGTTTCACTCTTTGAATTAAAGTAATTGAAGGCCAGCTTCACTTTTTATCCACCTATCCTTTCCTGACCCCATTCCAATCAGACTTTCCTCCTTGCCACTCTTGGATTTGGTTTTATCAAGGTCACCTGTGACTTCCATGTTGCCAAATCCAGGGACGATTCTCAGTCTGCATTTTACTAGAGCTACCCACAGTGTGTCACTCAGGTGAGCAAGTTCTTTCTCCTGACACATTTTCTTCATTTGGCTTCAAAGACATAAGTCTCTTTTTGGTCTTCATTGGCTGTCCCTTCTCCACCTGCTCTGCTGACCCCTCCTCCTGTGCCTCATGTCCAGCTGTTCCTACAACTCAGCCCAGGACTTCTCCTCTGCCGGCAATTGCTGGGTCCAGTTTCAGGACTCAAGTACCAAGTACAACATGGGGACAGAGGCGCTTTCCATGGAAGTCTCTACTCAGCTGTCAAAAGCCATCTCACCCTGGACATGTTCAAGCTACACTCTTGATACCTGGACCTGACGTTCTCACTCCTGCTTCCCATCTCAGTAAACGGCAGTATCCGTTCACCTGGAACAGCCTTAGAGTTGTCCTGCATTCCTCTCTTCATTCACCCTTTTATGCCCAAGTGCACAGAAAATCTCATTAGCTCTAACTTCAAAGACTAAAATCCAACCCCCGTTCAAGTCACTAGACTGCTTTGTGGACAGTGGCTTTGTCTGTTTTGCTAGTTTCTGTATCCCTTCTGCTGGCACATAATAGGCTGTCAGTAAATATTTGTTGACTAGACTGGTGCTTTGCACATAATAGGTTATCAGTAAATATTTCTTGATTAAATTATTGGATGCCCCAGGGGCTTTTATGCACACAAGACACAAAAAGAATTCCATTTCTCAACAAACAAATGATTTCACAGCTATAAAAATAACACTTTTTTGAACACCTGCCAAATGGATGATACTAGATGAGGTGATTAAAACTCAGCAAAATAGGAAATTGTCCAAGGCTAGACATCTAGTACTTGGTGAAACAGATTTTTGGATCGTATCCATTTATTCCATTCATTGAATATTTGTTGAGTACCAATTATATGCCAGGTACTGTTTTGGAAGAAAAACAGGCAAATTCTTTACTCTAATAAACACTACATAGTAGAAGAGAGAAAGATGTAAGAAATTTACAATAATTTTAAATTGCCTACGAACTTTATGGACACCCTGCATATGACAGGTGATACAAGAAAGCAAGTTAGGAGAATTGGCAGTGATACAGGAAGCTCTCTGGGTTGGGGTGATCTGGAAAGATCTCTGAGGAGATAGAATTTGAGCAGAGAGACCTGAGTGGAGTGAGGGGGTTGGAGAGACATTGAGGAAGCTTGTGTGGCTGAACCCAGAGAGTGTTTGGAGTTGAAGTCAAAGACTAAAACTTTGCCCTTGTGGACAGAAGCTTTCAGATTTTAACCTGAATGAAGTGGGAAGCCATTAGTAGGCTTGAACAGGGGAGAAAAGTAATCTGATTTAGATTTCAATAGGACCCGCCCCTGGCTGCTACCTGGAACAGGATCCGAAGAGGGGTAGAAGTTGTTACAGAGAGATCTATTTGGCTGATTTTATACGTCAGCTTGACCAGGATAAGATGTCCAGTTGGTCAAATACTAGCAACACTAGATGTGTTGCTTTGAAAATATTTTTTTGATGTGATTAACATTTCTAATCAGGAGACTTTGATTTAAGACAGAATACCCTTCATTATATGAGTGTGGGCTTCCCATACAATCAGTTGAAAGCCTTCAGAGCAAATCCTTAATATAAAATAAGTAGATGATAGATAATAGATAGAAGAAGGATAATAGAATACATATATGTACTCTCCTTTTAGTTCATTTTCTCTGGAGGGCTCTGCCTGACACAAGGCCGTTGCAATAATTCATGTGACCAATGATAGCCTGGGACTTGGTAGTAGCAGTGGAGTTTGTGAGACATGGTTAGAGTGTAGAAATAGTTTGAAGGTAGAGCCAAGTGGATTTGCTAATGAAGAGAATTTGGCACATAAAAGAAAGAGGCATCAATGATTGCTCCCAGATTTTTGACCTGAGCACCTGGGTAAATGGTAGTACTATTAACTGGTGCTACAAAGGCATAAATTAATGAGTCTGGACTGGGCGGAGAGGCCAGGCTAGGGAGTGAACAGGGTATTGGTGGCATGAAAAACCTTGAGACCAGCTAAGGTCACCAAAGGCAAGATTGTGGACAGAGGAAAGATTGCTAAGGACTGAGCCCAGGTGTTCCCAGGGCATTCTAACATCTCAATGTCAAGAAGAGAAAGCTAAAACAACAAAAGAAACTGAAAGATGGGGTCAATGGGATTGGCAGAATATCCAGAGAGCATGTGTCCCAGAAGCCCAGTGGAGAAAGTATTTTATTCTAAGGAAGATGGAGAGGTCATCATATGTGACAAATGGTGCTGGGGAAATGGGGCAGGGAGCATCTGGGGCTCTGGGACAGGCACTAGGCAGAAACTCAGTGTAGAGAGAGGAGAAGCTCAAACACACACATGGGCTGTCACCTGCCTTGAGTTTGTCCAGGCTGGCATGACAGCTATTTCTCATGTCCATAAAGAAGGACATGGCCTGATGATACCATATCAAGCATGTAGGAGGTGGCAACAAGGACTTACGTCTGTGACCAAGCTGGTTTTGATGGATGGTGGGTCAGTCATGAAGAGATTAGGAGAAGGTGGATTTGAAAAATGAATTTGAGTCATGTTAAGCAGATAGGAAAGTCACACATGGTTCCCAGGGAAGACTGACACGTGACGGGCTCTGGCTGGAGGAGCCAGGGGCAGAGAAGGGAAGGAAACCATGGCCAAGGAGCCTCCAAACCCCACAGGCTTGCCCTTTGTCCCCTAGATGTGGGGCCAATGGGGATAAGCTTCTGGTAGAATGAGCGTAGATTTGGGCATCAGGCAGCCTCACAACAACTTCAAACACTGGAGACTGGTCACCTTTTTACAAATAAGAAACTGAGATCACAGGGTGGTGTCACTTGCCCAAGGTCATACAGTTGGTCAAACCCAACGCTGGATAGAACGGCACAGCACCAAGTTCAGCCCGCATAGGTCAGAGATCAGTACTGTTTCAACTGCAGTTTCAGAGAGGGCTTGTCAGGGGTGTGCTGTGGAGGAGAAGCGTGGAAACCACCCTGTACTGTATGTCCCTGGAGGTCAGGCACGTGCTGGGAAATGCTCAGTTTGGGGATAGGGAGAGTCACAGGTTGTGTTTTTATTATTTTATTATGAGGTTGTTTATTATTTTCTCCTCTTTACAGGTGAAGAAATGGAGGCTCAGAAAAGCTGAACAATGTACCCTAGATCACACAGCGGCAAGTGCTGGAGTCTGCGTTTGAACCCAGATCTTCTTGCCTCCAAGGCCTGGGTTCCTTTTTCTGGACTACCACAGACTAGGCAGAAGCAAGATGCCAGATAGGAAACCTGCTTCCCTCTCTCACTCCCAACAAACATGCCTCATTGAGCCTTGGGTTACTCATCCATACCTATAAGATTCAGTGAGGTTATCACCCATAAAACAGCATTGTGCCCAGCACATAGTACTCGAGAACTAAGAGCTCTGATTATCTGATGATTATTTTTATTTTACAGATGAGAAGGCATGTCAGAGTCCATTAATTTCTTCATACTTTAAAGAGTAAAAGCTGAAATCTGGATTCAAAGTAAGACATAGGACATTCCAAAGTTCACGCAAGTTTTTTTTTCCATTTCAGTCCAAGATAAGAAAGAGGAAGATGGACATTTCAGGCAGGTGGAGCGCACTGGCAAACACATGATATGGGAGCAGGTGTGTGTGTGTAGGGGTTGTGTGTGGGAACAAGATGACATCAGATTCTAGCCAAGTTGGAGTTCCGCCTCAAATGACAAGATGGGCTACCAGGGCCTCAGTTTGATGGCATGCACGGGGAGCTGGCCACATGCCAAGGCCTGAGCCTGGCAGAGCTGAGCCCTGGCACAGGCACTGTTTATAGCTGCCTGGTCTGGCAGTGGTGATACTGCCCTTAGAGACTTTGCCCTTTTCTCTCCCACCCAGCCTTTAACCTCTGAGGTAGTGGGCTATGCCTTGCCTAGAAGGCACCTGTGAGATTCAGATGCCTGTTACAGATGGATCATCCAGGGGATTAGGGCAAGCTCAGGTCCCCCCACCACCACAGCAACACTATGCAATAGGTTCTATGATGTGCATTTGATGGAAGAGAAAACTGAGGCTCAGTCAGACTTGCCCAAGTTCACACCACTGTAGCAGGACTAGGATTGGAACCCAGGTCAATCTGTCTTCAAGGCTAGTGCTCTTTCCTCCATGCTATATCAGGCTATTGGCTTCTGAAAGGCACAGAGCATGAGGTGGCTCAAACATGGCCTGAGGGCAGCCGGGCACAAGTGGGAGACAGCAGGCAGAGGCTGGTCTAGGACTGGCCAGAAGGGGGGGGGTGAGAGAGATATGGGTCTTGGGGAAGTGGGATCAGCTGCGTCCACCCACCTTGACGTGGGCCAGGCTGTTTGTCTGTATCCTTCACCCAGAGAAAGAAGCAGGGGCTGACCTAGGCCAAAGACACTGGCTAGACGCCATGCTCGCCACTGACTGGCTCTGTGGCCTCCAGCAAGTCACTTTACCTCCAAAACTTCACTTTACCTCCAAAGCTTCACTTCACCTGTCTGTGAAGTAGTCTCCCTACCACCACACTCACATGGGCAAAGGGAAAGCACTGTGGCCCAAGGGAGCCTCACGCTGCCCAGGCACTGACCTGTGTGCACCATGTTCTCACGCTCTGAGCTCCCGGCCCCTACCTGCTCCCCCACCTGGGAACCAACCCCAGGCTTGGCAGAGAGCCAGCAGCTGTCAACCCCACCCCACTGGCTAGTTAATGAGTGACCAAGGTTCTGCAGCCTGGTCTATAAGGAGCTGCTAGCCGAGGAAGCAGGAGGGAGCCAGGTGGCCGGCGTGGCGGGAACACGAGGAGCGAGATGGGCTGCAGGGCTGCGTGGGGGCTCCTGTTCGGGGCAGCCGTGGTCCTCCTGGTGTTGCTGCAGAGCACACAGTCAGTCTACATCCAGGTGAGCTCCTCTGGCCAGCTGGCTCTTCACCCGAAGGTCCCCATGGTGGGTGGCTAGGCTGGAGGGGGTGTGCTGGGAATTCATAAGGTAGGGGGGCAGCACCAGGCTCAGGACTCAGCCCAAAAGCCATCACCACTCTGGGACCAAGACAGCTGGCTGGTGGGGACAGCTGGCATCGATGGCAGTGATGATGGTGCCGACAATAGCAAAGGCACATGCTGGGCACGGAGGTCAGAGTGTGGAACGAGACGTGGACCCTGCCCTGGAGAAGTCCAGAAGGAGCTCTCTATATTCACTCATATATGGGTGGATGGGGACAGTCACCAGAACCATTTCCCTAGCTGGTAACCCTCGAGATGACATTGCAGGATGAGCAGGCAGTTGCCACAGCACAGCACGCACAAAGCCCGGAGACATGACAGCAAGGGGTTGCAGGTGCCTTTCTGGGCACCTGTGAGGCCTGACTGGGTCATAAAGTGGGGACTGCCTGCCATGTAGCAGGATGCTGCTGGTCTCACCAAGCTCTGCAGAGAAATCTGGAGCTGGCTGTCACATCCTGACTACGGGCAGGAGTCCCAGCAGGGTTGCAAGAACTTGGCCTCCCCTATAGCCCTGGCCTTGGGGCCTGGCCAGCTTGGGGTTGTTAGCACTTTGCTATGTCTGTTCAGGGTTGAGCTCAGTTAGCAAGTATATGATGGCACCAGGCCCTAATGGGAGAATGCCAGATGAGGGAGCTGGGGCATGTGAACAGGGGTCTTCCTACCTAATGCAATGCCCGATCCACTGTGCTCTGCGGCCTTGCTGCTTCTTACTCTGCAAGCTCCTTGGCAGGGTGGGATGCCAAGGGTGTATGATGGGAGGAGACCAGATGGCACCTCCTACCTCCAGCTGTTCTTTCGAGCATGCTTGGTCTCTCCATGAGGACAGGCAGGGGCCTAGGGAACCCTGGGTCTCATGGCAGTGCCTCTGGCGGATCTTGATGCCCTCCCATCTCCTCCCTCCAAGTACCAAGGCTTCCAGGTGCAGCTGGAATCTGTGAAGAAGCTGAGTGACCTGGAGAGGCAGTGGGCAGCCAGCCCCCGCCTGCGGGCCCAGAGCCTCATTCCTGCCGTGTGCCAGCACCCAGCACTGCCCCTGGACCTCCAGACTGTCTGCACCTCTCAGGAAGCTACTAGTATCTTCAAGACTTTAAGTAAGCGCCCCAGGTTCCTGCAGAACTTCCTGGCCCTGATGGGTCTCTGCCCACAGCCCAGCTTCTCCGCCCCAGGTTGTTTTTGCTAAGCATCCAGAGGCTGAGGACAGGGACCGTCAAGAAACTCAGTCTCTGTCCCCTCCAGGATTTCCTGGTTCAGGCACTGCAAGGCAGATATGCCCAGAGCCTCTTAGTCCCAGAACGTCCCTCAAGGGCTTCACAGATGGGAGGGAAAGGGGCACAGATGGGTTTTCTCCCCACCCAGAGACCATCGCTAAGGACAACTGTGACAGACCAACAGACAACGGTTTCATGGAACATGGGGAAAGCCGGCCCACATCCAGGGGGATATAGGTCTGCAAGGCTTCCAAGAGGAGGAGACAGCAGGAACCTGAGGGCTGAAGCAGAACAGGACAGAAGACCCAAGCACCTAGCTCTGTTTATTGAGCACCTGCTGTGTGCTGGGCCCTGTGTCTGTCCTGTTGCCTGAATTCTTTCTCTGCAGGAACCCTGTCAGGTTGATGTTGTCTGTTTAGCAGACAAGAAAACTCAGGCACAGAGAGTGTGACAGACTTGTCCAGTCACGCTTCCTGCTGGGAAGAAGAGTGCCTGGGACTTGAACCCAAGCCTCTCACTCAGCCTCCAGAGTTTCATGCTCCTGCTCTGCGAGCAAGATGCCGCACACTCCTACACAGGCCTTTTCAGCCACCTGGCCAGCTGCACCCCTGGTATCACAGTCTAGGGGTTCAGGTCTGCTAATGGGTTTTCTCCCCACCCAGAGACCATCGCTAAGGACAACTGTGAGCTATGTGAGAACATTGCCTGTACCGGTTGCCTCTGAGATGGCCCTCAGTGCCCTAAGCCCACCCTGGACACCTTGACCCCTCAGCCCACCGCCTCAGCAGCCTCCCATCTCTATCTACACTCAGGCGGGGCCTCTGGCCACCACAGTCATCACCACCCTCCCAAGGCCCTGGCAGCTGGATTTGCATCTGGATCGGACACACGGCGGGAGCAGAGTCTGGTCCCAAGTCAGCTGAACTCTGGAATAAAGATTCTATACCCAGTGCGGAGTCTAGGTTTCCATCTGTCACTCCCCAGGAACAATGCATGGGTGGAGCTTCTTGGGGAGCTGGGTGGGTGACTAGAAATACCAGGCAAGAATTTCTCTGAATTGTCCAAGGCCTGAGGAGTTGCTTCATCTAACCCCACTTCTCTCTTTTTTTTTTTTTTGAGACAGAGTCTCACTATGTCCCCCTCAGTAGAAGCCATGGTGTCACAGCTCACAGCAACCTCAAACTCTTGGGTTGAAGTGATTCTCTTTCCTCAGCTCCCCAAGTAGCTGGGACCACAGACGCCTGCCACAACACCCAGCCATTTTTTGGTTATAGTCGTCATTGTTGTTTGGCAGGTCCCGACTAGTTTTGAACCCACCTGCTCCAGTGTATGTGGCTAACGCACTAGCCGCTGAGCTACAGGTGCCGAGCCCTAACCCCACGTCTTATTGGAGGGAGTCCAGGCTCAGGGAGAGGATGGGGCACCCAGGATTGCAAAGCTCAAAAGCTGCAGAACAGCCTAGACCCATTAGAGCCCCAAGCTGAGTTCAAGCCTCCGTGGCTTTAGAGCAAAAGCATCTGTGCTTCTGACCTGTGGGTGGGCAGGAGGTGAGTCTGAAGGGGTGGATGAGGGAAGGATCATCTGAGCCCCTTCCCATGCTGACTGACTCCGGCCTGCCTCAGCCTAATCCTCACTCCCTGACCTCCCTCCTGCCAGCTCCCAGGGGCTATCTAGTCAGCACCAGCAGGAAACCTTTTCTCCCTCTCTTCATCTGGGCCACGCTATTTCTTAGGCACCATTCTAAGCACCATTATGAATTCACAGACACTTCACAAAAGCCTGATGAAGTAGACACGGCCACTATGACCGTAAACACGCTACCAACAAGGAGAGTCACATAACCAGCCCAGGATCATGGACTGAGCAAAGTGGCAAAGCAGGCTCCTTCCCAGGTTATCTGGACCACAGTCTGTGCTCTGACTACCACGTTACTGCCTTCCATGTTGCTGGGCCTGGGCCCATGGTGCATAGTGGGGGGGTTGGTACAGCCATTGTCAGTGCCTTGACTCAGGCCAGGAGCCATGCTGAGGGTTCCCAGGAGCAGGGCCTTTCCAGAGGGGGCTCCTCCTCAGCCTTGGCAGTGGGCAGCCAGGTAGGGAGAAATTTGGGTACAAAGAGGCCATCTGAACTCAGCCTACCAAGGCCACAGTGGGTCCCCCAGACAGCTTCCCTCCCTGCCTGCCCAGTTCTGCTCACGAGTCCTGCAGACTCCCAGTTTCTGGCTTCTTTCTCAACCCCACCCCACAGGCAAGACTAGCTGGGGGCCTCTGTGGTGCTTTCTGTGGCTCTCTGGGCCCCTTCTCATCACTCACTGGGGCCCTGTGGCACTACCCCCTGTCAGGCCACAGCTCCCTTCCTGGCCCTGCGTCGTGTGGGCTTTCCATGCCCACTATGCCAGAGGAATGCCCCAGCACTGCTCTGATGGTGCCTCTTACCCTTCTGAGGCTCCTCAGAGCTACCTCTCAAGTCTAACTCCAGCCCAGGCACCACAGGAACTCATCTCCCTCTGTCCCTACAGCTATGCTGGGCTCCCACTTTCCTGGTGGAGACAGAAAAAGGACCTGCCACAGACTGAGCTCTTACCATGTACCAGGTGCAAGGCTGTGCCACTGCACAGAAATAGTAATAACAGCAGCGTGGACAAAGTGCTCACTGTGGGCCAAACGGACTCTTTGCCTTCCCTTCCTCTTCCTCCTCCTCCCTCTCCCTTTCCTTTTCCTTCTCTTCCTCCTCCTCTGTTTTCTTATTCATCTTTCCATTTCCTCCCCAACCCCAGCCTCTGGTAACACTATTCTACTCTCTGCTTCTATGATATATATGATATACGATACATATATTATATATATAGTCATTCCACATAAAAGTAAGATCATGCAGTATTTGACTTTCTGTGTCTGCAGCACAATGTCCTCCAGTTTTATCCATTTTGTCACAGACAACAGTATTTCTTCTTCTTTTTTAAGGCTAAATGGTATTTCCTTGTGCACATATATCTCATTTTCCTTATCCATTCATTTGTTGATGGACATTTAGGTTAATTCCATATCTTGCCTATTGTGAAAAATGTTAAAATAAACAAAAGAGTGTACATATCTCTTTGACATACATCATTTCTTTGGATATGTATACCCAGTAGTGGAATTGCTGGATCATACAGTAGTTCTATTTTTAATTTTTTGAGAAAACTTCATATTGTTTCCCATAATGTTTCTATTAATTTACAGTCCTGCCAACAGTGTCCAAAAGTTCCCTTTTGTCCACGTCCTCACCAGCCCTTGTAATCTTTTGGTGTTTTGTTTTTAATTTAATTTATTTTTCTTCTTCATCTTTTTTTTTTTTTTTTTTTTTGAGATGGGCTTTCTCTATGTTGCCCAGGCTTGTCTTGAACTGCTGGGCTCAAATGATCCTTCCCCCTTAACCTCTCAAGTAGCTATAGGTAGGGGCCACTTTGCCTGGCATCTTTTTTTTTAGAGACAGAGTCTCACTTTGTCGCCCTTGGTTGAGTGCCATGGCTTCATGGCTCACAGCAACCTCCAGCTCCTGGGCTTAGGCGCTTCTCTTGTCTCAGCCTCCCGAGTAGCTGGGACTACAGGCGCCCGCCACAACGCCCAGCTATTTTTTTGTTGCAGTTCGGCCAGGGCTGGGTTTGAACCCACAACCCTTGGTATATGGGGCCAGCGCCCTACTCAC
>CAUYRH010041679.1:0-18388 GCA_963574655.1 Perodicticus potto | reverse complement strand
CCATTTTCCTTTTGACTTCACAATGGTTGTTTCCCTGGATTACCATATTTAAACCTAACCTTAGTGACTTTCTCCTGACATCTCACTGGGTGCTGACCTGGGTTACTGTCTTTACGCTTATCCTTAGTGACGTCCTCTCTGTGCTACAGTGGGTGCTGCCAGGTGTTAACATCTTTATGCTTAACCTCAGTGATGTCCTCCTGATGTCACAGGGATTGTGGCCCTGGGTTACTGCAATTAAATTTAACCTCAGTGACATCGTTCTGATGCCACAGGGGGTGCAGCCCTGAGTTACAGCACTTAACCTCTGTGATGTCCTTCTGACACTGTAGTGGTCGCTTATCTGGGTTACTGTCGTTAAGCTTTACCATAGTGACGTCCTCATGAAACCACAGCGGTTCCTGCCGTGAGTTGCAGTCTTTAAGTTTAACCTCACTGACATCTTCCTGATATCACAGTACATGCTGCCCTCAGTTACCATCATCAAGCTTAACCTCAGTGACATCACAATGGGTGATGCCCTGGGAAACGATCATCCTCCTGACATCACAATTGGTATTGCTGTGGGCTACTATCTTTATGCTTAACATTACTGACTTTTTCCTGACATCATAATGGGTATTGTCCAGGTTACCATGTTTAAGCTTAACCTTTTTGACTTCCTCCTGACATGACAGTGGGTGTTGCCCTGGTTTACAATGTACAAGCTTAACCTTAGTGACTTCCTCCTGACATAACAATGGGTGTTGCCCTGGGTTAATGTCTTTCTGATGTCACAATGGGTCATGGCCTGGCTTAATATCTTCCTCCTGACTTCACAACGTGGGTTTCCCTTGATTACCATTTTACGCTTAACCTTAGTAACATCCTCCTGATATCATAATGGGTGTGGCTCTGGTTTACCATCTTTAATCTTAATCTTAGTGATTTCCTCCTGACATGACAATGGGTGTTGCCTTGGTTAAAGATGGTATACCAGGGCAACACCCATTGTGATGTCAGGAGGAAGTCACTAAGGTTAAGCTTAAAGATGGTAACCCAGGATAATACCCACTGTGACATCAGGAGCAAGAAGGTAACCCAGGTCAACACCTGTTGTGATGTCAGAAGGAAGTCACCAAGTTTAATCTTAAAGATGGTAACCCAGGTTAACAGCCATTGTGATGTCCGGAGAAAGTCACTAAGGTTAATCTTAAAGATGGTAACCCAGGGAAACAACAATATTGATTTCAGGAGGAAATTAGTAATGTTAAGCTTAAAGTTGGGAACCCAGGGCAACACCAATTGTGTTGTCAAGAGGAAGTCACTAAGGTTAAAATTAAAGATTGTAACCCAAGATATTCACCATTGTTATGTCCGGAGAGTGTCACTAAGGTTAATCTTAAAGATGGTAACTCAGGGAAACACCTATTTTTATTTTAGGAGAAAAACAGTAATGTTAACCTTAAAGACAGGAACCCAGGGTAACACCCATTGTGAGGTTAGGAAGGCATCACTACGTTTAAGCTTAAAGATGGTAACCCAGGTTACCACTCATTTCATGTCAGAGGTAAGTCATTAAAGTTAAGCTTAAAGATGGTAACCCAGGGCAGTATTCATTGTGACTTCAGGAGGAAATGAATAAGGTTAAGCTTAAAGAAGATAAGACAAGGTGACACCCATTGTGATGTCAGGAGTAAGTCACTAAGGTTAAGCTTAAAAATGGTAACCCAGGGAAACCCTTATTGTGAAGTCAGAAGGAAGATATTAACCCAGGACAACACCCAAAGTCTTGTCATAAGGAAGTCACTATATTTAAGCTTAAAAACGGTAACCAAGGGCAACACCCATTGTTATGTGAGGAGGAGGAAGTCACTAAGTTTAAACTTAACCCAGGGCTACAAACATTGTGATGTCAGGAGGAAATCATAAGCTTAAGCTTGAAGATGGTAACCCAGGGCAACACTCATTGTGATGTCAGGAGGAAGATACTAAGGTTAAGCATAAACCCAGGGAAACACCCATTGTGGTGTCAAAAGGAAGTCACTAAGTTTAAGGTAAAGATGGTAAACCAGGGAAACACCCATTTTAGTGTAAGGAGGAAGTCACTAAGTTTAAGCTTAAATATGTTAACCCAGTGCAACACCCATTGTGATGCCAGGAGGAATTCACGAAGATTTAGCATAAAGGCAGTAACCCAGGGAAACAAACATTGTGATGTCAGGAGGAAGATGGTAAGCCATGACAACACCCATTGTGATGTCAGGAGGAAGATGGTAACCCAAGAAAACACCCATCGTGATGTTAATAGAAATATGGTCACCCTGGGAAACAACCAATGCTGTGTCAAGAGGAAGTCCCTAAGGTTAAGCTTAAAGATAGTAACACCCATTCTGATGTCAGAAGGAAGTCACTAAGGTTAACCTTAAAGATGGTAACTTAGGGCAAGACCCATTTTGGTGTTAGGAGGAAGTCACTGAGGTTAAGCTTACGTAGGGTAACCCAAGGCAACACCCATTGTGATGTCAGGAGGAAGTCATTGAAGTTAAGCTTATATATGGTAAACCAAAGCAACACCCACTGTGATGTCAGAAGGAAGTTACTGTTAAGCTTAAAGATGGTAACCCAGTGCAACACCCATAGTGATGTCAGAAAGAAGATAGTAACACAGGGCAACAATCAATGTGATGTCAAGTGGAAGACACTAAGTTTAAGCTTAAAGATGATAACCTAACGCAACACCCATCGCAATGTTAGGAAGAAGTCACTAATGTTAAGCTTACAGATGGTAACCTTGACCAAGAGCCATTGTGATGTCAAGAGGAAGATGGTTACCCAGGGAAATACCCATTGTGACATAAGGAAGAAGTACTAATGTTAGCTTACAGATGGTAAACCAGGCCAAGACCCATTATGATGTCAGGAGGAAGATGGTGACCAAGGGCAACACACATTGTGATGTCTTGAGGTAGATGGTAACCCAGGAAAACACCCCTTATGGTGTCTGTGAGAAGATGGTAACCCAGGGCAACACCCCTTGTGATGTGAGGAGAAAGTCACTATGGTTAAACTTAAAGATGGTATCCTATGGTAACACACATTGTGATGTCAGGGAGGAGATGGTATCACAGGGCAACATTCATTGTTGTGTAAGGAGGAAGTCACTAAGGTTAACTTTAAGATGGTAAACTAGAGCATCACCCATTCTGATGACAGGAGGAAATCACTAGGCTGAAGCTTAAGATGGTAACACACAGCAACACCCATTGTGATATTAGGGAGTCTGGAGGAAGTCTCTAAGTTTAAACTTAATGTCAGTAACCTAGGGCAACAACCTTTGTGATGTCAGGAGGAAGTTACTAAGGTTAAACTTAAGGATGCTATCCCAGGGTAACAACGAGTGTGGTGTCAGAATGAAGTCACTAAGGATGAGCCAAATGATGGTAAGCAAGGGGGACACCCATTGTGATGTCAGGAGGAAGATGGTAACCCAGGGCAACACCCATTGTGATGTCAGGTGGAAGTCACTAAGGTTAAGCTTAAAAATGGTAACCCAGGATAACATCCATTGTGGTGTCTGAGAGAAGATGGTAACAAGGGCAACACTCATTGTGATGTGAGGAGAAAGTCCCTATGGTTAAAGTTGAAGACGGTAACCCACGGTAACATGCATTGTGATGTCAGGGGGAAGTTGGTATCACAGGGCAACATTCATTGCTGTGTAAGGACCAAGTCATTAAGGTTAAGTTTAAACATGTTAAACTAGAGCATCACACCTTCTTATGTCAGGAGAAAATTACTAGGCTTAAGCTTAAGACATTAATGCATTAACACAAAGCAACACCCATTGTGTTATCAGAAAGTCTGGAGGAAGTCTATAAGTTTAAGCTTAAAGTCAATAACCCAGAGCAACAAACTTTGTGATGTCAGGAGGAAGTTACTAAGATTATCCTTTAGGAAGTTATCCCAGAGAAACACCCAGTGAGGTTTCAGAAAGAAGTCACGAAATTTGAGCCAAATGACGGTAAGCAAGGGGGACACCCTTTGATGTCAGGAGCAAGTCACTAAGGTTAAGCTTAAAGATGGTAACCCAGAGCAACACCCACTGTGGTGTCAGGAGGTAGTCACTAAGGCAAAGCTTAAGGAGGATAACCCAAGGCAACACCCATTGTGATGTCAGGAGGAAGTCACTAAAGTTAAGCTTATACATGGTAACTCAGGGCAATACCCAAAGTGATTTCAGGCAGAAGATAGTAACCCAGGGCAACAATCTTTGTGACGTCAAGAGGAAGTCACTAAGGCTAAGCTTATAGATGATAACTCAGGGCAAGACCTATTGTAATGTCAGGAGGAAGATGGTTACCCAAGGCAGCAACTATTTTGATGTCATGAGGAAGATGGTAATGCAGGACAACACCCATTGTGTTGTCATGAGGAGGACACTAAGGTTAACTTTAAATAGAGTAACCCAGTGTAACATCCTTTGTGGTATCAGTGGGAAGATTGTACCCCAGGGCAACATCCATTGTGATGTGATGTGAAAGTCGGTATTGATAAGTTTAAAGATGGTAACCCATGTTAACAGGAGGCATTGTGATATCAGGAGGAAGATGGTAACACAGGGAAACATCCATTGTTGAGTAAGGAAGAAGTCACCAATGTTAAGCTTAAAGAAGGTAACCTAGGGGATCACCCATTGTGATGTCAGGAGGTAGATGGTACCCAGTGGGCAACAAGCATTGTTGTGACAGGAGATAGTCATTAAGGTTAAGCTAAAAAATGGTAACCAAGGGGAACACGAATTGTGATGGCAGGAGGAAGATGATAACCCAGGACAACACCCAATGTGGTGGCAAGGGAAAAATCACTAAGATTAATCTTAAAGATGGTAATCCATGGCAATACACATTGTGAAGTCAGGAGGAAGATGGAAACCCAGGGCAACACCCATTGTCATGTCAGGAGGAAGTCACTAATGTTAAGCTTAAAGATGATAACCCAGGGCAACACCTATTGTGGTGTCAGGAGGAAGATGGTAACCCAGAAAAACACCCATTGTGGTGTTAGGGTAAAGACATGAAGGTTAGGGTTAAAGACTGCAACCCAGGGCAATAACCACTGTGATGTCAGGAGTATGTCACTAATGTTAAGCTTAAAGTTGGTAACCCAGGGCAACACCCATTGTGGTGTCAAGAGGAATGACTAACTTCGAGCATAAAGATAGTAACTCAGTGCAACACCCATTGTGATGTCAGGAGGAAGTCACTACATTTAAGCTTATACATGGTAACCCAGGGTTACCATCTTAAAGCTTAACCTTAGTGACTTAATCCTAAAACAACAATGGGTGTTTCCCTTGGTTACCATATTTAAGGTTGACCTTAGTGAGTTCCTCCTGACATCACAATGTGTTTTGCCCAGGGTTAATATCTTCCTCCTGACATGATAATGTGTGTTGCCCTGGGTTACCGTCTATAAGCTTAACCTTAGTGACTTCCTTCTGACATCACAATAGGTGTTGGCCTGGGTTACCATCTTCCTCCTGACTTCAAAATGAGTTTTTCCCTTGGTTACCACTTTTAAGCTCAACCTTAGTGACATCCTCCTGACCTCACAATGGGTGTGGTCCTATGTTATCATCTTTAAGATTAACCTTAGTGATTTCCTTCTCAATTCAAAATGGGTTTTTCCCTTGGTTACCACCTTTAAGCTTAAGGTTAGTGCCTTCCTCCTGTCATCACAATGGGTTTTTTCCTTGGTTACAATCTCTAAGCTTAACTTAAGTGACTTCTTCCTGACATCACAATGAGCGTTGTCCTGGGTTACCGTCTTTAAGCTTAACCTTAATGACTTCCTCCTGATCTCACAATGGATGGTACCCTGGGTTAGCATGTTCCTCCTGACATCACCATGGGTGTTGTTCTAGTTTACCACCTTTAATATTAACCTTAGCGACTTCTTCCTGATCCCATGTTGGACATTGGCAAGGGTTACCATCTTCTTTAGATCACAATGGGTGTTGTGCTGGTTTACCATCTTCAAGCCTTACAGTAGTATTTTCCTCATGACATGTCAATTGGTATTGCCCTGTCTTTCCATCTTCCTCCTAACATCATAATGGGTGTTTTCCTGGGTTACCCTCTTTCTCCTTACATCACAATGAGTGTTGCACTAGGTTACAATCTTTGAGCTTAACCTTTGCGACTCCCTTCTGACATCACAATGGTTATTGCCCTGGTTTACCATCTTGAAGCTTAACTTAGTGACTTCCCCCTGAGATCACAATGGGTGCTATCTTGGCTTACCATCTTTAAGTTTAAAAGTATTGACTTCCTCCTGTCACAAAAATGGGTGTTGGCCCTTACCATCTTCCTCCTGACATCACGCTGGGTGATGCCCTAAGTTATAATTTTTACGGTTAACCTTACTGACTTCCACCTTACTCTATAATGATGTTCACCTGTGTTACCATCTTCCTCCTGACATCACAATGTGTGTTACAGTGGGTTACATTCTTTAAGGTTAACAGTAGTGACTTTCTCCAGACATCACATGAGTTACCATCATCCCCTGAAACCACAATATGTGTTACACTGGGTTACCATCTGTAAGCTTAACTTTAGTGACATCTTGCTAACATCACAATGGGTGTTGCCCTGGGTTACCATCTTCCTCATGACATTACATTGTGTGTTTCTCTTGTTAACCATCTTCCTCCTGACATCACTATGAGTGTTGCCCTGGGTTACCATTGTTAAACTTAATGTTAGTGACTTCTTCCTGACATTATAATGAGTATTACCCTGGATTACCATCTTTAAGCTTCAACATAGTGTCATCCTTCTGACATCCCAGTGGGTGTTTCCCTGGGTTACCATCTTTAAGTTTAAACTTAGTGACTTCCTCCTGACATCACAATGGGTGTTGCTCTGGGTTACACTCTTTAAGCTTAACCTTAGTGACTTACTCCTGACATCACAATGATTGTTGCCCTGCGTTAGAGTCTATAAGCTTAACCTTAGTGACTTCCTCCTAAAATCACAATTGGTGTTGACCTTGGTTACAATCTCTAAGCTTAACTTAAGTGACTTCCTCCTGACATCACAATGGGTGTTGTCCTGGATTGCCATCTTCAAGCTTAACAGTAGTGACGTCCTCTTGACATCACAACTGGAGTTTCCCTGCCTTACCATCTTCATTCTAATATCACAATGGGTGTTACCCTGGATTAACATCTCTCTCCTGACATCACAATGAGTTTTGCTCTAGGTTACAATCTTTAAGTTTAACGTTTGTGACTTCCTTATGTCATCACAATGGTTGTTGCCCGGGGTTACCATTTTTAAGCTTAACTTAGTGACATCCTCTTGAGATCAGAATGAGGTTTCCCATATGTTACCTTCATTAAATTTAACCTTAGTGACTTTCTCATGATGTCACAAAGGGTGTTGTCCTGGGTTCCTATCTTTAAGCATAACCTTAGTGACTTCCTTCTGACATCACAATGCGTGTTTCCCTGGGTTGTCATCTTCCACTGACACCCCAGTGGGTGTTACCCTGGGTTACCATCTTTACACTTATCCTTAGTGACGTCCTCCTCACATCTCAATGTGTGTTGCCCTGTGTAACCATCATACTCCTGATATCACAGTGGATGTTGCTGTGGGTTGTCATATTTAAGCTTAACATTAGTGACTTCTTCCTGACATCACAATGGGAGCTGCCCTAGGTTACCATCTTTAAATTTAACCTTAGTGACTTCCTATTGACATCACAATGATTGTTGCCCTGGATTACTATCCTCCTCCTGACATCTCAATGATTGTTGCCCTTGGTTACCATCTTTACACTTAACCTTAGTGACTTCCTCCTGACATCACAATGGGTGTAGCACTTGGTTACGATCTTTAAGCTTAAATTAGTGACTTCCTCCTCAGATCACAATGGGTGTTACCCTGGGTTACCATCTTTAAGCTTAAACTTAGTGACTTCCTCCTGACATCATAAAAGCTGTTGCTCTTCTTTATTGTCTTTAAGCTTAAACTACGTGACTTCCACCAGACTTCCTGATATCACAATGGGTATATCTCTGTGTTACCGTCTTTAAACATATGCTTAGTTACTTCCTCCTGACATCACGATGGGTGTTGCCCTGGTTTAATTGATTTTGTTTAAATTTAGTGACTTCTTCCTTATCTCTCGACATCACAATGGGTGTGTCCTTGGATATCATCTTTATCCTTAACTTTAATGACTTCCTCCTGACACCTTGATGGATGTGTCAATGGGATACCATCTTTAAGCTTTACCTTACTGACACTCACCTGACATCACAATGGGTGTTGTCCTGGTTTACCATCTTTAAGCTTCACCATAGTGTCTTTCATCTGACATCACAATGGGTGTTGTCCTAAGATACCACGTTTATGCTTAACCTTATTGACTTCCTACTAATATCACAACATGTGTTGCCCTGGGTTGACATCTTGCACCTTACATCACAATGCGTCTTACCGTGGGTTGCCTTCTTTAAGCAAAACCATAGTGACTTACTTCTGACATCACAATGGGTGTTGCCCTGTGTTAACATTTTCCCCAGAAGCCACAATGGGTGTAATCCTGGGTTACCATGTTTAAGCTTAAATTTAGTGAGGCTCTCCTGACATCACAATGGGTGTTGCCCTGGGACCACATCTTCCTCCTGACATCACAATTCATGTTGCCCTTGATTACCATCTTGAAGCGTAACCTTAGTGACTTGCTCCTTACACCATAATGGGTATTGCCCTCGGTGACAGTCTTCCTTCTGACATCACAATGTGTGTTTCTGTGTGATAGGGTCTTTAAGCTTAACCTTAGTGATCTTCTCCTGGCATCACAATGGACATTGCCCTGGATTATAGTCTTCTTCCTAACATCACAATTCATGTTGCCCTTGGTTAACATCTTTAAGCTTAATCTTAGTGAGTTCCTCCTTACATCTCAATGGGTGTGTCCCTGGGTTACCGTATTCCTCCTACACCACAATGAGTGTTACCCTGTGTTACCATTTTGTAGCTTAGCCTTAGTGACGTCCTTGTCACATCACAATGAGTGTTGCCCTGGGTAACCATCTTCCTCCTGACATCACAATGGATGTTGCCATGGGTTACAATCTTTAAGGTTAACATTAGTGACTTCTTCATGATATCACAACGGGTGGTGCTCTGGTTTACCATATTTAAGCTTAAACTTAGTGACTTCCTATTGACATCAAAGTCATTGTTGCCTTGGGGTACCATTTTCCTCATGACTTCACAATGTATGTTTCTCTTGGTTACCATCTTTCAGCTTAACCTTAGTGACTTCCTCCTGACACCACAGTGGGTTTTGCCCTGGGTTACCATCTTTAAGGTTAACTAAGGGTGTTGCCCCTGGTTACCCCCTTTTAGCTTAACCTTAGTGACTTCCTTTTCATATCACAATGATTGTTGCCCTGGGTTATCATCTTCTTTCTCACATAACAATGTTTGTTGCCATGGGTTACCATCTTTAAGCTTAACCTTAGTGACTTCCTCCTGATGTCATGATGGTTGTCGCCCTGGGTTACCATCTTTAAGCTTAACCTTAGTGAATTCATACTGTCACCATGAGGGATGTCACCCTGGGTTACCATATTTAAGCTCCACATTAGTGACGTGCTTCTAACATCACAATGGGTGGTATCCTGGGTTACCCTCTTTAAGCGTAAACTTAGTGAGTTCCACCTGACATCACAATGGGTATTGCCCTCGGTTATAGTCTTTAATCTTCACCTTAGTGACTTCCTCCTGACATCACAATGGGTGTGGCCCCCGGTTACGATCATCATCCTGACATCACAATTCATGATTCTGTGGGTTACCGTCATTAAGCTTAACCATACTGACTTTCCCCTGACATCACAAGAGGTGTTGCACTGGGTTACAATCTTAATTCTGACACCACAATGGGTGTTACCCTGGGTTACAGTGTTTAAGCTAAAACTTAGTGACGTCCTCTGACATCACAATGGGTGTTGCCCTGGGTTACCCCCTTTTAGCTTAACCTTAGTGACTTCCTTTTCATATCACAATGATTGTTGCCCTGGGTTATCATCTTCCTTCTGCCATAAAAATGTTTGTTGCCATGCGTTACCGTCTTTAAGCTTAATCTTAGTGACTTCCTCCTAATACCACAGTTCATTTTGCCCAGGTTACCGTTCTTAAGCTTAACCTTAGTGACATCCTCCTGACTTCACAATGTTTTTTGCCCTGGGTTATCGTATTCCTCATGACATGACAAAGGGGATTGTCCTGGGTTACGGTCTTCCTCCTGCTATCATTTTGTATGTTTTCCTGGGTTACCATCTTCCTCCTGACATCAAAAGGAGTGTTGCCTTGGGTACCTATTTCTGCCTGATGTTGCAATGGAGGTCCCCCTAGCTTCACATCATTAGGCTTAACATTAGTGACTTCCTCCTGACACCACTCTGGATGTTGCCCTTGGGTACCATCTTAAGCTTAACCTTAGTAACTTCCTCCTGACATCACAAAGGGTGTTGCCCTGGGTTGCTGTCTTCAAGCTTAAACTTAGTGATTTCCCCCAGACTTCCTGATTTCACAATGCACCGGTGTCACTGTGCGTTACAATCTTTAAGTTTAAGCCTAGTGACCTTCTCCAGACATCAAAATTGGTGTTGCCCTGGGTTACCATATTTTGCTTAAATTTCGTGATTTCCTCCTTACGTTTTGACATCATGATGGGTGTCGCCCTGGGTTACCATCTTTAAGCTTAACCTTCGTGACTTCCTCCTGACATCATGATGGTTGTTACCCTTGGTTTCCATCTGGAAGCTTAAACTTAGTAATTTCCTCCTGAAACCCCGATGGAGGTAGCCCTGGTTTACCATCTTTAATCTTCACCTTAGTGACATCCTCCTAACATCACAATGGGTGCTTCCCTGTGATACCCTCTATAAGCTTAAATTTAGTGAGTTCCTGATGAAATACCAATGAGTGTTGTCTTGGGTACCATATTTATGCTTCACCTTAGTGACTTGCTCTTGACATCACATGGGTGTTGCCCCGGGTTACCATCTTCCTTTTACATCACGAGGGGTGTTGTGCTGGGTTATGATCTTCCATCTGACATCAGAATGGGTTTTGCTTTGAGTTATCAGCTTCCTCCTAACATCAGAATTGGTGTTGCACTGGGTTAGAATCTATGGGCTTAACCTTAGTGACTTCCTCCTGACATTACAGTTGGTGTTGCCATGGATTAACATCTTTAAGCTTAACCATACTGACTTGCTCCTGCCATCACAATTGGTGTTGCCCTGGGTTATCATCTCTAAGCTTATCTTAGTGATTTCCTCCTGACCCAACACTGGGTGTTGCTCTGGGTTATCTTCCTCCTGACATCATAATGAATATTGCCCTGGGTTATCATCTGTAAGCTTAACATTAGTGACTTCCTCCTGATGTCACAGTAGTTGCTGACCTAGGTTTCCATCGTTAAGGTTAACCATTAATACCACCATGTGGGTGGTGCCCTGGGGTACCATATATATGCTTAACCTCAGTGACGTTCTCCTTACTTCACAGTTGGTTCTGTCCTGGGTTAACATCCTTAAGATTAACCTCAGTGACATCCTTCCCATGCCACGGTGGTTGTTACCCTGGGTTACCACCTTTACTGTGAACCTCAGTGACATCAGCCTGATGCCACAGTGGATTCTACACTTGGTTACCATCATTAAGCTTAACCTGATGTCCTTCTGATGCCACAGTGGTAGTTGCCCTGAGTTACCATTGGTAAGCTTAACCTCTGTGACGTCATCATGGCTCCACAGTGGGTTTTGCCCAGGGTTACCATCCTTCAGCTTAACTTCTGTGATGTCATCATGACACCACAGTGGGTATTGCCCTGGGTTACCATCTTTAGGTTTAACCTCAGCGATGTCATGGTGATGCCAAGTGGGTGTAGCCCTGGGTTACCATCATTAAGCTTAACCTCAGTGAAGTCATTGTGACACCAAAGTGAATGTTGTCTTGGGTTAACATCGTTATTCTTAACTTCATTGCCGTCATCGTGATGCCACAGTGGGTGTTGTCCTGGGTTATCTTATTCCTCCTGACATCACAATGGGTCTTGCCTTGCATCTCCATGTTTAATGTTAACCGTAATGACATCCTTCAGACATCACAATCAGTGATCATTGTTGTCCTGGGTTACCATCTTCCTCCTGATATCACAATAGTTCTTGCCCTGGGTTACCATCTTTAACCCTAACCTTAGTGACTTCCTATTGACATCACAATAGGGGTTGCCTGGGGTTACCATTTTAACCTTAAACTTAGTGATTTCCTCCTGACATCTCAATGGTTGTTGCCCTGGGTTACCATCTTTAAGCTTAACCTTGGAGACGTCATGCTCACATCACAATGGCTGTTGCTTTGGGTTACAATCTTTAACCTAAACCTTAATGATTTCCTTCTGACACCACAATGAAAGTTTCCCTTGATTATCATCTTCCTCCTGACATCACAGTGTTTCTTGCCCTGGGTTACCATCTTTAAGTGTAACCTTAGTGACTTCCTCGACACATCACAATGTGTGTCACAATGGGTTAACATCTTTAAGCTTAATGTTAGTAACTTCATATTGACATCATATTGGGTGTTGCCTTGTCGTAACATCTTTAAGCTTAACCGTACTGATGTCCTCCTGACATCACAATGGGTGTTGCCCTGGGTTAACATCTTTAGGCTTAACCTTAGTGACGTCCTCCTGGCATCACAATTGGTATTTACATGGGTTACCATCTTTAATCTTAACCTTAGTGGATTTCTCCTGAATCACACAGGGTATTTCTCTGGGTTATCATCTTTTAGTGACTTCATCCTGACAGCACAATGGGTGTTCTCCTGGGTTATCATCTTCCTCCTGACATCATAATGTTTCTTGCTGTAGGTTACCATTTTTAAGCGTAACTTTAGAGACTTCCTCCTGACATCACAATGGGTGTTGTCCTAAGTTACCATTTTTAAGCTTAAGCTTAGTGACTTCCTCCTGACTTCATAATAAGTGTTTTCCTGGGTTACCACGTTTATCCTGAACCTCAGTGACACCCTCCTGACATCACAGTGAATGTTGCCTAGGGTTACTGTCATTAAAGTTCTTGGGTTACTGTCTAAGGTTAACATCAGTGACTTCCTCCTTATGCCCCTGGGTTACCGAATTTAAGTTTAACCTTAGTGACTTCTGATGCCACACTGGGTGCTATGCTGGGTTACCATCTTTATGATTAACGTCAATGATGTACTCCTGACAACACAGGGGTTGTGGTCCTGGGTTACCATATTTAAGCTTAAGGTCAGTGACGTCCTCCTTACTCCCCTGGGTTACTGTCTTTAAGCTTAACCTTAGTGAATTCTTCCTGACACCATATTTGGTGTTGTTCTGGGTTACCATCTTCCTCCTAACATTACAATGGGTGTTGTCTTGGGATACCATCTTTAAGCTTAACCTTAGTGACTACCCCCTAACACCACAATAGGTTTTGCACTGGGTTACCATCTTGAAGCTTAACCTTAGTATCTTCCTCCTGACATAACAGTTGGGGTTGTCCTGGGTTGACATCTTTAAATAAAACCTTAGTGAGTTCATCCTCACATAAAAATGGGTGATTCCCTGGTTCACCATCATAACGATAACCTCAGTGACATCTTCCTGATGCCTCAGTGTTTGATGGCCTGGGTTACCGTCTTTGAGCTTAACGTCAGTGACGTCCTCCTGAGGCCACAGTTGGTGTTGCCATGGGATATAATTTTTGGCTGAACGTCTGTGATGTCCACCTCATGCCCCAGGTGTGCTGCCCTGGGTTATTGTCTTAAAGCTTAATCTCAGTGATGTCATCTTGATGCCACAGGGGGTGCTACCCTGGGTTACTGTCTTATAGCTGAACATCAGTGACGTCCTCCTGATGCCACAGTGGGTGCTATCCTGGGTAGCATCTTTAAGGTTAACCTCAGTGACATTCTCCTCACAACAGAGTGGGTGCTACCCTGAGTAACCCTCCTTAAGCTTAAACTCAGTGACGTCCTCCTGATGCCACAAGGGCTGTGTCTTGGGTTAATGTTTTTAAGCTTAAACTCCGTGGCATCTTCCTGATGCCACAGTGGGTGTGGCCCTGGGTTACGTGTTAAACTTAACCTAGGTGAAGTCCTCCTCATTCCACAGTGGGTGTGGCCATGGGTTACCAACATTAAGTGCAACCTCAGTGTCCTCATCGTGATGCCACATCTTGCATTTCCCTGTGTTACCATCCTTAAGATTAACCTCAGTGACCTCCACCTGATGCCAAATCTTGTTTTGCACTGGGTTTACATCCTTAAGTTTAACCTCAGTGACATCCTCCTGCCACCACAGTGGGTGCAGCCCTGGGTTACTGTCTTTAATCTCAACCAGAGTGACTTCCTTGTGATGCAACAGTTGATGCTGCCCTGGGTTACCATCATTAAGCTCAATCTCTGTGACATCCTCGTGATGCCACAGTGGATGCTGCCCTGGGTTACCACTGCTAAGCTCAACCTCAGTGATATCATCGAGGCACCATAACTTGTGCTGCCCGGGGTTTCCATCCTTAAGCTTAACCTCAGTGACATTCTCCAGACACTCCAACAGGTGTTGCCCTGAGTTACAATCCTTAATCTTAACTTCACTCACGTCCTCTTAACACCACAGTGCATGTTGCCTTGTGTTACCATCATTAAGCTTAACCTCAGTGACAAAAAGCTTAACCTCAGTGATGTCATCAGGATGCCACAGTGGATGTTACCCTGGTTTACTGGGTTTAAGCTTAAGTGCAGTGATGACCTCCTGATGCCACAGTGGGTGATGATATGGGTTACCTTCCTTAAGCTTAACCTCAGTGACGTTCTCCTGATGCCACAGTGGGCTTGGCTCTAGGTTACTGTCATTAAGCTAGGCCTCAATGAAGTCACCCTGACACCACAGGGGGGTGCTGCCCTGGATTACTGTCTTTAAGCTTAAACTCAGTGACATCCTCATGATGCCACAGTGGGAGTTGCGTTAGGTTACCATCATTAACCTTAACCTCAGTGAAGTCAATCTTAACCTCTGTGATGTCATGGTGATGCTACAGTGTGTGCTACCCTGGTTTACCGTTTTTATGCTTAACGTCAGTGACGTCCTCCTGACGCCACGTTGGGTGTAGCCCCAGGTTACTGTCGGTAAGCTTAACCTCAGTGATGTATACCTGATGCCACAGTGGGTGTTGCCCTTGGTTATTGTCTTTAAGCTTAACTCCCTGACACCACAGTGACATCAATCTTAACGTCAGTGACATCATCGTGATGTCATAGAGGGTTACTGTTATTAAGCTTAACCTCAGTGATGTCCTACAGATGCCACAGTGGGTGTGGCCCTGGGTTACTGTCATTAAGCTTAATCTCAGTGATGTCTTTCTGATGCCAGAGTGGGTGTTTCCCTGGGTTACCATCTTTAAAGTTATCTTTAGTGATGTCCTCCTGATGCCACAGTAAGGGCTTCCCTAGGTTACTGTCTTTTAGCTTAACCTTAGTGACATCCTCCTGACTCCACAGTTGGTTCTGTAGTTGGTTACCTTCTTTGAGCTTAACCTCAGTGATGTCCTTCTTTCACCACAGTGGGTGCTGCCCTGGGTTACCGCCTTTAAGCTTAACTTCAGTGAATTCATCATGACACCACAGTGGGTGTTGCCCAGGGTTATATTCTTTATGCTTAACTTCAATGATGTCATTGTCGTGCCCCAGTGGGCAGTGCCCTGGGTTACTATGATTAACCTTAACCTCAGTGACGGCAAGATTAACCTCATTGACATCATCGTGACACCACAGTGGGTGCTGCCCTGGGTTACTGTTTTTAAGCTTAATCTCAGTGACTTCCTCCTGACGCCACAGTCTGTGCTGCCCTTGTTTACCATCGTTAAGCTTAATCTCAGTGATGTCCTCCTGATGCCACTGTGGGTGATACCCTGGGTTATTGTCGTTAAGCTTAACTTCAGTTATGTCCTCCTGATGCCACAAATGTGTTGCTCTACATTGCCATTTTTAAGCTTAACTTCAGTGAGGATCTCCTGATGCCACCATGGGTACCCCCCTGGGTTAACTTCGTTAAGCTTAACATCAATGACGTCCCCCTGAAGTCACAGTGGGTATTGTCCTGGGTTACCATCTTTAAGCTCAAATTCAGCTTTGAGGTCACAGTGGGCCTTTGCTTTGCTTAACGTCTTTTAGCTTAACCTCAGTGATGGCTTCCTTACCACACATGAGGTGTTGCCCTGGGTTACTGTTTTTAAGCTTAACCTCCATGTCATCCTGAACTCACAGTGGGTGTTGCCCTGGGTTAACTTCATTAAGCTTAACCTCAGTGACATAAATGAGATGCTTCAGTGGGTGTTGCCCTGGGTTACCGTCTTTAAGCTTAAATTCAGTGACGTTCTCCTGATGCCACAGTGGGTTTGCACTGGGTTACCGTCTTTAAGCGTAATCTCAGTGTCGCCCATCTGATGTCACATTGGGTTTTTCCCTTGGATAGCATCTTTTAGCTTAACCTCAGTGATGTCTTCCTGACCTCACATTGGGTGTTGACCTGGGTTATCATCTTTAAGCTTAATTTCCATGATGTCCTCCAAAACTCCAAGCTTGACCTTCGTGACGTTCTCCTGACGTTACATTGGGTGTTGCCCTAGGTTACTCTACTTAAACTTAACCTTCATGACAACCTCCAGACGTCACAGTGGGTGTTGCCCTGGGTTACTGTCTTTAGGATCAACCTAGTGACATCCTTTGACATCACAATGAGTTTTTCCCTTGGTTATCTTCTTTAAGCTGAATTTCAGTGGCATCCTGATTTCACAGTGGGTGTTGCCCTCGGTTACCATCTTTAAGCTTAACAACCATGATGTCCTCCTGAACTCACATGGGTTTTTCCATGGGTTACCATTTTTAAGCTTAACCTCACTGATGTCTTTATGACGTCACAGTGTGTTTTTCCCTTGGTTACCATCTTTTACCTTAGCCTCGGTGACTTCCTATTGATGTCCCAGAGGCCTGGTTTACCGTCATAAAGCTTAATTTCATTGATGTCACCCTGACTCAACAGTGGTTGTTTCCCTGGGTTACCATCTTTAAACTTAACCGCAGTGATGTCCTCCTGAAGTCACAGTGGGTTTTGCTCTGGGTTACCATCTTTAAGCTTAACCTCAGTGACCTTGTTCACAGAGGATTCTTCCTATGGTAACTGCCTTTTAACTTAGCCTCAGTGACGTCCTTTTGACGTCAAAGTCATTATTGACCTGAATTATCGTATTTAAGCTTAGCCTTCTTGATGTCCGCCTGACTTCAAAGTGGGTTTTTCCCTAAGTTACTGTCTTTAAGCTTAACCTGAGTGACATGCTCCTGACCTCACATTGCATTTTACCCTGGGTTACCATCCTTACTCTTAACCTCAGTGACATTCTTTTGACGTCACATTGGGTTTTTCCCTTGGTTACTATCTTTTAGCTTAGCCTCAGTTACTTTCTTTTGATGTCACGGTGGATTTGTCCCTTGGTTACCGTCTTTTAACTTAACCTCAGTGATGTCTTCCTGACAACACCTTGGGTGTTGCCCTTTGTTCCCGTCTTTAAGCCCTGTGTTATGGAGGCTGAGGGGAAGATGGCGGCGGCGACGGTTCCGTAGTTCATCACTCTCCAGTCAGCAGGTGAGAGGGAGGGAGTACTGGACCTTTCGCCCTGTGAATTGTCGGAGTGGATGAGCACTTGGCAATGCACAGTGATTTGGTGGATTGTTGTGTTTGAAATATAGTTCATAAACGCGGAAACTGCTGTAAACTGTTTCCCCCTGAACGGCGAAGGGGCAGCCAGCCCCTCCCACAGGGAGGACAGCAGGTCGCAACTCACAAAGCCTAACTGGGAAAAAAATTCCACCGAAAAGTGGATCTCAGCGTTTGATGACCAGAAAGGCACACTACTAGGTCCCACAGGGACCCCCGCAGCTCAGGCGCGAGGTGGATACAAACTTGTTGGAATGCCCAAAATGGCGAGCATCTTTTCCCCCGATCATTGGGAATAGGTGTTCTGCCAGTGCTACCCCAGGGGCAGAATCCTGGTGAGGTCTGACGGTGCAGGGGGCCCGGGAGCCTGTGGTGTGGAAAAGACACTTTGAGCTGAGGAAGGTGGCGAAGAGGGCCCTGATCACTCCAGCGGGAGAGAAAGCCGCAGATCAGAGTGGCAGCAACAGACTGGCAGGAGCCCCCTCCCCTCCAGCCATAGCCTCGGTGCGGCAGTGACCGGCAAAGATGGCGGGCGCGCAGGGCGGTGACAGCGACCAGCAGAGATCGCGCG